>KK499801.1:1329800-1444959 GCA_000688715.1 Glossina pallidipes | reverse complement strand
TTTTTTTTTTTTTTAATATGACTAATCGCTAAGGGGATGTCTCCTATTGGTGTAACATAGCGACTGTCAGGAAGAAGTGAGGAAACAGAAAGAAATATGGAGGTAGTACTCGTAGCCCAGTGAGTAAGCGCACAATCGATAAGTGTTATGCAGTTGCCTAGTATGCTACGACCACAGAAACGTCTAAAACTGTTAACTTTTAAATCCGCGTTCTCCGACTTGGTAACCGAGTTTTATACCTACGGATTCAACAAAGTTTAGTTCGATGAAAAGATTAAAATGAAAAAATTAAACATACCGCATAAGACAGAACGAGGAGAGTTGAAAAATTTAAAGCTTCTAAGTTTAATGAGATAAAAGTGAGTTCATTTAAGAAATGTGGACAATGAATTGAGGTACTTCAAAGGCCGATTAATAAGTTAACAACCATGTACATCGCGCGACCGAATTATATTGAAATGTTCAAAAAAATAAACAAATACCTTAGAATGAATTTGATCCGCCTGAGCGGGCGAGTATGCAACATATATCGACCAACAACTCAATGGTCATGGATTCAAATCTCAAGTGCGATAGGGTTTTGAAGAGGGAATAAAATCGATACCTTAGATGCTAGTGCTTTAAGACCTTAGTGTTCGAATTTTTTTCTCTGTCTAAGTAATACTAACGGTAATAATAATAAAAGTAATAAAAATCTCACCCAACTGCGGCCACGTCACCACATCAAGCTATATTGGTATACTGGCATGATTTTTTACTCCAAAACCTCCAAGACGCTTATTCGAAAGCTTTACCCCAGTCGACAGTTTGAAATTACGTGGAAAACTTAACATCAACGAAATATCATAATTGATCTCATTTATGCTAAAATTCAAAGTGCCGCTCAAAAAGCTATTATATGGTAAAGAATGAAATCAATAGAAAATTTAAACTGCCTTAAAACAACCGGTTACCTTTATCCTTAAGATAAAATAAATGAAATAAAAATAAAAAAATCGAGATGAATTAAATTTTACTCAATCAATATTTTATATTTCATTTTAAATGCTTATGGGTTTGTTTTTTCATAAATATTAACCAAGACCTAAAGGCAAGCAAAACAAAATACTGAAAAAAAAAAACAATAACAACAAACAACTACCGTCAAGGATATTTGCATATTTTATACACATCCGAACAAGTAGCGGTCATTGCCTTTAGCAAAAATCTTTTTTCATTTTTTTTTTGCTTACGTTATTTATGCATCCATACGTACATGAACAAAAATGTGTAGCAATGCAGCTCAAATCTCATACTGTTAGCAAATATGCGATATAGCTTAACTCAAATTAAACGTGTCCGCAGAAATTTCGAAAAGTTGAAAATTTACATAAAATTTTATAAAGTTTACTTTCCATTTAGTTAAAAGCAACGCGTAGGTATATGTACACGTCATAGTAGAACTTTAACACAATCATTGAATATTTTGCATTTAATTTTCTTTTGTATAGAATATCTGGCTGTTAGGAGATCAAAATTCATTTATTCGTTTCACATCTTTCTGTTTAAGGAATGTTTGCCGATCCTTTTATAAATAAGAGACAATGAAAGGGAGACACTCCGGTCTACCATGTGGCTTGGTTGCTCTTGATGTCAGATTGACTCAGATACATCTTCTCGTATGATAACGATGTTCGCCACAACTTGCGTTATGTAATTTAAGTTATGAATGAATCAATGCTGCTTTCATTGCGTTATAATCTGAGATGACATTCCATACTCCTTCTATCACTTTACGAATGCTGGCTTATTGATCTTTCCTACCTCTGGGATAGAAATTTTCTTGTTTGATCTGTCCAAGGGCAAGAGGGATTGGCCAATTTCGCCTAGTAAAATTGAACTGCAAGCTCCCTGCTTTGTTTCTCGATAATTTCACAAACGACATGCAAATACGATATTGAGTTTCTCCGATAATAGGAACCGTAAACCAATCGGTTTCGTGTTGCTTTTAAAATTTGTATTAATTTGCGCGATTTTACTCTTAAGTCTGTTAATCTTGATTTCTTTAGCAAAGACATCTTTTGGAATATTCTTAAAGGCAAGCTTGAACGAAGTATCTACCCCTTTAAGCAAACAAGAAAAAAATTAGAGAAATAACAAAACAAAAATAGGAAAAAAAAAAAAAACAAGCCAGAACGTTGTTGTCAGGTAAGGGCGATTACTAAGTACCCAACGTTCCACTTATTTGCGTCATAAAATACCAAAGATAATACTTTGGTGTTATATTAAAAGTTTAGTTTTTATGAGAACCCTTAGATCAGAATGTGTCCAAAACGCGAACCAACATGAGCCACATTTAACGAACTTAATTTTTTCGTCATAACGTACCAAAAATTAGGTCTTCCATATCTATCCATATCTATCCATATAAAGGCTCGCTTTTCATGCGACTTCTTTTATGAGAGGGAGGCGGAAAAATAGATCTGCGTGGTACAACATCAGTTCAGTAAATGCTTATGTCAAATCACTAATTTGGACGAGGTCCGATATTATTCCAAAATAAAGTATTGCTTGTGCTCATCGTTTTTAGTCCCAAAATTCACTGCTTTGAACTAAATAAATTATAATAATAATAATAATAACAGAACGGGGCTTCAAAAATCGAAAGTGAAGAGATTTTTTAAAGTAGGCGCTTGAAAACGGTCCGATCCACGTCATTTCGAATAAAATTTTTCCTTGAGCAAAACGACGGCAACATACTAAATCTCATCAAAATTTCCTGAAAGTTGCCATATATAGTTTGAACGCATTAGACACCGATGTTAAGCAGATATTGGACGTATAGACGGCCATACAGTTCTAAAAGAAATGAAATAATTCTAAATCGATTAGTAGTATGAAATGCGTTTCTATTTTAAATCTTTCCGAATCTTACATACACCCACATAAACCTAATCAATACGAGAAGTGACTTACGATTCATGGACGAAGAGCAAATCTTCGCTACTCATTGTAAATCATCATAAATTAGCAGAATATTACGCTATATCACATACATTTTTACCCTGGTCCTGGTCAATGTTTGTACCAAATTTTAGATGAATATGTTCTTTTAACTGCAAGAAAGAAATTACTAACTATTATAGGATTGCGTGATCAGTTTTGCTTATCGGAGTCTTATTTGGCTGTTGCAAGTACTTTTAACGAGGACGTGTCACGCCTTTTTTTAATCTTGTGCAAACGTCTATGTACATACCAAATGAATGAATTTTGCTTCCGTGAGCATATTTCCTTAATGGATCATAACCAGACAGATGGACTAACAAATGGACGCAGTTCGATAGATTCAAAACATTGCGTTGGTAATTTATAGGGTGTTTCTAATTCGTACATCTGCGAGTTACCAATCGTAACAAATATCTAGTATATCGAATGCTGCAGTATGTTGCTTATAAAAATTATTTTTCTGTCTATCGAGAAGGATATAATAACTTGATGTTCTTGAAGCATCCCACATTCTGTAGCTTGAATAATGAAAATTCCATTTATATCAAAGATATCAACAAATGCTATGTATTGTACATGCATATGTATAAAGGCGAAGTGCGAGTGAATGCACAAAAGTTTATGCATACAAACAACGATATTCTTTTAGACGTATGCACGTCAAAATCAACACAACAAAACT
This sequence comes from Glossina pallidipes, assembly GCA_000688715.1. Classification (NCBI taxonomy): domain Eukaryota; kingdom Metazoa; phylum Arthropoda; class Insecta; order Diptera; family Glossinidae; genus Glossina; species Glossina pallidipes. Next base: position 1,441,292 of record KK499801.1, on the reverse strand, counting down.
ATAAAGTTTTTTATATCTATGCACGAATTTCTAGGTTATTTATGCAAAAGATTCGAGTGGATGTATATGTATGTGAGGACACAAACATACACACAACTTTGTCTGGAAATTGTTGTTTATATTCGTCTCAATTGTACATAGCTATCCCGTCTATTGTTGTATTTAACGCTATCGCTTCGTAGGTAACTTCTGACAATACTTCTGTAAGAGTCCACCCGCAACTCTTTCGAAAATTTAACTACTGATTGGCGTAGGAATCTAACCACCCATCCGTAAGGATCATTTAAATATGGGAGGCTTTTCACTGAAGCAATGCCTCGCACTTTTGAGGAAGAAAGCCCATTGCCTGTTTAAAAATCCTGAAACCGAGAAAGTTGAAATTTACTAGAATTTGTCCTAGAAAGCAGCGAAGCGTACACGCAGCAGACACAATGAGAAATTCTTCCTATATCCCAACTATGAAGTGCTGCCGTAAAGAGGAAAAATTTCTGGATGATGTAAAAAGTTTTCAAAACAATTACTTTCTGCTGTACTCGTACTTTTGACTTGCACAACAAGTTGAATTCAATAATACGATCTTATGTAATCCAAAGTAGTAAATATGCAATATTTCACATAAAACCATTTGAAAATGTTTCATCTATTGAAAGTTTTTCCATACTTGACTTATACTATTCTTTTTCTTTTTTTACATTCATCTTTTGGTCACATAAAAATCTTTGCATGCAGAGAGAGTGCGTGAGCTTTTGCATATGCTGTTGTGATATGAATAAATTTTTCATAGGCACGTCCATGCCTACAAATTTATATGCACACGTCTATATGCATGAATGAAACATAGCCAATCAGTACGTACTGATTGAATTGTTTCGCTTCGCATTTGACCAGCAATGGACGTATGTTATTTGACAAAGCTCTCTTGATTTCCACTTACAGTCTTTTTTCTCTTCTTTCAAATGATACTTCAGTCAGGCACTGTACATTGTAAGTTTTTGAATTACCAATAGTCGCCGGCCTATGGGCTGACTGTTCTGAAAGTTTTATAATTCAATTCGTACATATATTCTCTCTGGATTCGGGCTTTGGCAATTGGTAATTAGAGAAAAGCCTGACTGAATCTTTGTCGGCTTGTTGTTTTTTATACACTATTCTGGGGAAATAAACTTGCTTTTAATTTGCGGGACAAGCCGATGTTTCAGTCAAGTAATAGCGATTTCTTGTTTATGGTATATTTTCACTTCTTTTCATGCACGGATCCGGATATCTGTTCGGGTTTTTTATATCTCAAGTTTTCTCCCCCTAAAGGAATTTCTTCCCACATGGGTAGACCATGTTTCCTTTCCAAAAAAGTAGCGAAATCTTTGTTCTCAAGTTTCAAAAACAGTTGAAAACATTATAACAGGCTACGACCCACCATTAAATGCCACACTTGTAAAAGGTGGTCCGCTAAGAACCGTTGTTAATAGCGTCCCTGAGCCAAAGCTTGCCAGTGTACCAAAGAGCAAAAATATCGATCTGTAGATTGAGGGCAAGAATATAAGTTTGACGGACCGACGGATGGGCGGAGAGATAACCATACATCGATTCAGAAAATTATTGAAAAAGTAACTAATGTACTAGCAAGTATGTCTTTAACAAATACAAAAGGGAGGGGCTTCAAAATTTTAATACATTTCCATTGTCAATCTACATAAAAAAATTTGTCGAGGACGTTTATAAAAAGAGCCGAACATGCCATATGAAAGTGGCCGTATGGAATAAAAAAAAACAACAGGAAATTACTTGAAATGATCCATAATTGATCGAATTGTACAATCCTTTCATGGTCGCCAAGCGATTTTCCTTTCGATCTTTACTAAAAGTCGTAGGCATCTACAATTTTTTTCAAGATTTACACTTTACAATTTTCTAATTGGTTACAACCGCAATCGTAAGAAATGGCCGCATGCAGCCTGAGTTTTTTTCTAGTTTTCCATCTATTGTTTCCGTCCGTCCATTGTTTCTTCTTCAAAGTTGCGTAATTGCAAAGCTTAAGCTAAGAGAGAGAGAGCTAAGACTCCGCTCAAAACCCCTCTAGAAAGCACTTAGCCTAAAAACTTTCCGGGGTAATAAAAAATAACTCACAAAAAGATGATACGCAAAATTTTGAAAATATTATTCAGAATAAACTACAACTAATGACGTCACTCTGAAATACGATTGACTAATGTGTCAATAATTAATGAACAGCTAAACTGATGGTGGGTATCCGAAAGTCGTCATAAAAGGGCTCCTCTTCTGTTTCTACTTATTTAAGAACAAAAGAAATTTAGAAAAAAAAGACATCTTCAATAACTTTGTGCAACTGGCCATTGTTTATAGAGGAAGAAGTAAACTTCAACAACCAGCTTATGGGAACAAACGTTCTATGTAGTCAATTGAATTTCCTGTTGATGCTTGTCTTTCCGTTGGCGACATCTAGCAGAAAATTGAAATGATTATGAAAATTATTCGTCGACCAGTAGAAGAAGGAAAAACAATTAAAAATATTCGTATAACCACACCGGGCCGGGTCGGAAGCGAGTGCCGTCACTCATGCACTTGTTTTTCTACTAAAATCTGCTTAGATTTTAAAATGTGAGTTTAACTTGTGCGGTTATTTATTTTGGTAGGTAGCAACTTCTAGTTGGGTCTGTCATAAATCGCCTCATGCAACAATTTAGATTCGAAGCTTAAGTCTTATGTATGAAATACTGATTCCTCCTTTCAAAACTGCGATGAAAGAGGGGAAAGCTAACCATTTGCCCCAACTTTCAATAAAAGCAGTCATCTACTCACATCGATTGACAATTTCGTCTCTGCTCCGTCTTTATGTCGCACGAGGCAAAGATAGGAAAAATATATGCAAAGTCTTCAAAGGTCATTACTCTTACTTGCTCTACTGCCTACGAACACTGACTTCTACAACTGCAGTGTATCTTGTCTCTTATTTAACATATTCGCATGATTGAATGCAAACTAAAATATTTGCTTACATGTGCCTGAACAGACACTCTCGTCCAGGTTGTTTCGTTCCATGTATAAATATTTGATAGATTATGTGTAAATTATTCAACATCTTGCTTATTATAGAATTAAAAATAAATAAATAAATAAATAAAAAATCACTTTTCAAAAAATAAATAAATAAATAAAAAATCACTTTTATTGATTTCTAAAATTGCGCTTCAATATCTATTACAATTATAATCAATCGCTCAAATACATCCTAAAAAAAGTAAAGTACATCATTCTCTGCACTACCTATCGCTAAGTGAAACAGTACTTAAGGACGACTTTCACGAGCTTGTACACGTCATAAACTTTATATTAATTTTGTACTTACATAGGTAACATTTAAATGTATGGACATCAGATTGAAGTATTGAATTGATTAAAAATTTCTGCAATAACTAATAAGGCAGAGAAAAACCTTTCAAAGAAAATTACAAAATTATTTTCTCAAGACTGTAAATAGCAACCTATGTAGGAACTATATATATACTTACATATAAGCGATATATTGCTAACAAGAGCCGTAGTAAGGGAGAGCGAGTAGCTTAAGTATGCCTAGAAGATATATAATAAACACACTAAAGAAACAATATTTGCTACACAAAAAATGATGAAATATAACAGTAAAGTAAACCACATTCGCAAATACCGGCAAAAAAAAGCTTGCTTCAAATACAAAATGTAGTAAAATGTGTGAGATTTAAATGCAATAGCAAAACGAGTTAAGCGGATGTCTCTCTCTCTCTCTCTCTCTCTCTCTCTCTCTCTCACCTTCTCTCTATTATTTTATATGGATTACTTTATATCACCTGAAAAATAAATATTTTGTAGAAAAATATTTTCCAACTTAACATTGTATTCGTAAGCATATGCATGTGCAAGTTAAAAGAAAGAATTGTAGAAAGAAAAGTCGAAAAAAAGAGGAAGAATATAAACACACAACTCTTCTTTTACACGATCTCTTCTTAACCAATCCTGAACGCTCACCAGATGAGAACAAAAAAACCAAACCAGAACAAATGTACTCTTTCTAATGGCCCTTCAATTGGATTTTAATATTGTCCCAATTGGGTGTCAATGCCCTTCCAATTGGATTTTATAACAAAAATAACACAAATGCCACATGGAATTCATTATTAGTTTTTTGTAGAGTTCTTTGGGAAAATATTTAGAGTCTTGTCATCTTTCCCAAGTTTTGAAATGTATCCTCAAATTTATATGATTTTTTTTTTTGCACGGTTTTTTAAGTAACGTATACGCAACTATGTAAAAAAAGATTTGGGTACATATTGAAGGAATAAATATATCAATAATAAATAAAAATTTTGTGTTCGAGATGTCTCCAAATCCTCTTAGAAGGATGATATGATTTGGCAAATTGTTCTGCTTCGTCGATTTTAGTAAACAGAAGTCTGCCCGTAGTCGTTCAACATATTTGTTAAACCAGCGTAGCGTGAATTTAGCTGTTGAAAGAAAAGTTACTTCAGATCGGAAAGATCCGCAAATTGAGTTTACTTTTTTTTGAAATCCTTTGACTATTTTTGTACGGAAAATTTCAATGTAAACATTTTTGCAAAATATTGATATGTAAGCAAATTTTCTCCATGAACCTCTTCCCCTCATATCGTTCCGTGACAAAATGCAAGCCTACTTACCGTTCGAAAGTAAACTGAGATTTATGACATTATAGGCATGGTAATCTCTCTTTTAGTAAAATTTTTTTATTCGTTTCAATTATGACATTTTTTTATTTTATTTATATACGAATTTCATTAAAGAGTGTTTCTCAATTTCGAATTTTTCACGTTTTTTTTTTTATTTTAGAAATGCTTTCAACCAGAATTAATATGTAATGATTGTTAAGAAGAAGAAAATTCAGATCAAAGATTAATTGGAGCGATGGGAAGAGTTATGCTGCAGTCTAATCAAGGTAAGCAAATCGAAACACAAACTAAAGTATCCTTTGCAATAAGTAATAATCTGTCAAGTCACGGGAATGAAAAGATCTAAGGAAGGAAAATTTTAAGGCATTTCTGATTTTTTGTGAGAATGAAGCACGAGCAATAATAACCACTGATTTTGACTTATAAGAATTACAAAATCTCTGAAATGAGGTTCGAATGTATAGATAGAAGTGAGCAATTACATATACATATATAGATTAGATGTTGACAGATAGCGACAGACGCGTTTCCGTATTCTTTTCAGCAGACTTCCCGAACAGAAACCTAATACTTGTCGCTATGTGTTGTCTTGTACGCTTGATGCATAGGCATGCGAATGCAACGAATGCTGCGGAAAGTGAAAAAAGCGTATGAAACAATTGTCAATTTTTTTCGTCTACTGGTCACTAGGCAAAAATTGACTTAGAGACTTGAAACTTAGCTTGATGACCTTCACGTATCATCCTCGTAGGAGCGTATAAAGAAAGATAAATTATTTATTTGCATAATAGAAAAGAAAATATCGTCTTTGTACACCAAATCGGTGAAATGGTTTCTAGAAAGTTAATCTTAAAAATTTTACATATGACTTGAGGGAGATTTTTTTTTTGTTTACTGCTTTGTTTGCTATCAGCATTTTCCGGTCTCGAACAACAAACAATTAAAATCTACCGTAGATCATGTTCAACAACTAATCGCATTGTCCTATTGGTTGCGAAATTAACCGGTTAATTGTGTATTACGATCATCATAATCCGTCCATCCGTCCTTGTCGTATTTTCTAATAAAATTTCGTCATTATGAATGTGCATTGCGTTAGTAATGCGCTTTAGAAGACATTGTTGTCATTTTGTCAAGCAGTTGCATTATAAATCAATTCCATAGTACACATATTGTGTACTGTGTTTGATGTGTAAACGAAAAAGATCGATATAGTTCATTGATTAATCAACAAGGAGGAAAAAATTGAAAAAGTGATAATGTTAATATGTACTCCAGTGAATGACATAAAATACTATCTGAGATTGCGGATAATTTTTAAGTGATCAGAAAGTATTGAACCTAAGAAGGGATACAAAGAGTTGGTCACATGAAGTGCTTACTAAATTACATGAACTGTGATCTATGGCTGAGATAAGACCCAATCATTACCGTTTCGTTTTCTTCATTGATTTGACTTAAAACGGCTAAAGTAGATTCTTCGATCGTTATCTTTTTTTTTTTTATTTTTGTTTCTTTTTCTTCCATTTTATTAAAAAAGTTGCTTTAATACCAAACTCATGTATTTAAACACGTAATCGAATGTTTGCGAAAAGCAAATAAAACAATAGCTAGCGGTTGAACAAGTTAAGAAAATAAAATGAACAAACACGAAAAAAAAGCAAAACAATTGAGCAAACAGGAAAAGAAATGAACTAAATGTACAAAATAAATAATATAGAAAAAAAGAAGAAGAAAAATTTTACAAAACAGAAAAATAGTAAATATTAGCGAGTTAAGACAGGATAAGAAAATAATAGGAAATAATGCATAATAAAAAAAATAAAGAAAAAAACTAAAAGACGGAACGAATTGAAGGAGAGCAGATAACATGTAATGTTATTTATGCTATATACCAAACACACACAGCCACAAATACAATCAGCATTAATAAAATGCATACGCAAGTGAAAATCACACAATGCAGAGCAACATATGTTGTATATAACATATGCAAGTACGTAACTGCGCTTCTGCAGCGAAACAAATAGATATACGTAAGGTTTGCGTTGGCAAAACAGACTTAAAGCTATCGAAAGAAAGAAGACTTGAGGACTTTCATTACACAAACACGTCAACTCTTTAAGATTGCACACACTCTAATCAATAACTAAATGAATTCTATATATGTGCACACACACTCCGATATATACCTGGTATCGAGAACATTAACCTGGCGTAAGCGTGAATGAATACCATTTGACTTTGCATAAGTTTTGTGTAGGATTTTGCTTGGGAATCCGTGAGCGGAACTATGCCAATTCATTCGGTAAAGCTTGTAAAGGGTAATCCTTGTTAATTTTTTTTAAATTTTGCTCAAGAAAAATGATGATAGGATGACTATAAGAACGCTACCAATCCAAATATTAAAGTAGTGTAGTATGTGTAGATTTGGATTAAGACTACAAATGTCTTATGGGAATTTTTTTTTTTTCAATTGTTTTCATTTAGTTTGCGCTTTCTTTTTATATCCATCACCGAAGAAAGAGCGATATATTCATTTTGTCATAAGGTTTCCAACTCTAACAAAAATGAATCCTCAAACACCGCATAAAGTGTACATATGCTTGACCAGTTTGATCATATTCTGAACGGATTTAAGCATGTCCGTCCTTCTTTCTCTCTGTTTAATGTCTTTTCTTAGTTATACAAATGCAGCAATAGGCTTCAAATTTGTAGGTTAGCGTTGAAGTTTTTATGCCCTTTATTTAAAAACCACAACCGACAAAAATTTGCACATATATTTTATGAGTGGGTCTGCAGCACCTGCATAAAAATGGGAAAAATCGCACACGTCTATTCAACACTATCGAATAATAAAATTACCATCTTTTATCGAAAGGTTTCCAGTACCCACATAGACGAGCTTCAGAGAGTCTATAAAGCCTATCGATTAGTATGAAATCTTAATTATTCTGGAAATGCGTGTTATTTCGCCTGTTCATTCGGCTATAATAAAGGTACTCATGATGGCAATATCTGCATGATGCAGATATCTGCTTCAAATTTCGCATATATATTGCAAGTCGTTGAATGAAGTTTGATATTGAAAAGGGGTCACATCGGTCAAAAAGTCGCTTTTATATTATACTGTAGAAGAGTCCTCTTGCCGATTCAAGGCTTTCTGCGGACAACAGCGACAAAGGGCATACATTTCAATTTTTATTCCATAAAAACAGAAGAAATCACTTAGGCCCGTAGCATAGCATGAGTATGTTATTCTGTTATGTCATATCATTTTTTTCAAATTTTTTTTTAGGATAGAGGTGAAAGATATAAAAGATTCGGCCGCGGCCAAATAAAATTTTCTTGCTTGTTTTCTTCTCTAACCATTTTCGCTATTTCTCTCTAAAAACCGTTGGCATTGAAAAATGTGATATTCGTAGTGTGAAATACGTAGTTAGTTGTGTTTACAAGTTTCTACTTCAATAAAAAAACAATATTTTTTTGGTGTGTCCTTTTTTTGGTTTTGTAGATGGCATTGTCCGAGAACGAATGAAAGAATTATATTGTGCGTATGGCTCTCTATTAATAGAGTGTGGCGCCAAGAAGTTTAACTTGCTTTTTTTCACTTGAGTGTATATGTATCTCATCTCCTCTTGAGGGTAAAACTTGCACTCGTACTTCAATTTTTCACTTTTCTTTTTATTGTTAATAAACAATTTTTTATGAAGTTATTCTTTATATCGTTTAAGTTAGAATTTGTTCGTAGAGTAAGAGCATATAAAAATATATATATTGTTTTTTTTTGGAAAATAAAAAGAAAAAAAAACTGAATTAATGGCAGACCACATCAAAGAAAGCTTATAGGGGGAACTATAAAACTTTCGATTGGACATGTATGTAATCACTGCCCGTGAAATGCAAGGAAGAACAAAGTTTAAGTGTTTCGTGATTATTACTTTTACTGATGCTATTTTCTAAACACATTTTATTACTCGCGTACACCGCAGATCTTGATAATCTCTTCGAATTATCTTTTTTGTTCGTATTCACGGATAGTTTTAATCTCCGCCCCACTTCAATATCGCCCGTAAAGCATATTAACATAGTTGTTGCGAAAAAGCAAAAAGTTCCTCTCAGAATTCGAGCCTAACGAATAACCCTTACTGTTCTGTTATAACGACTTCGAGTTTCTCATAAAACTTTTATTTGATCGTTTCGCACAGAAAAAATGCACTTTTCGATTTTGAATTTTGAATGGAACAGATGTCCTGTGGAAAGATGGGCTTTAAGCCGGCTACTACCGTTAAAGCTTCACTTCACTGTTGCCGATGAACACTCAGATTAGAACACATAGTAGAAAGCACACTCATCGTCCCGGGAATAATCTCTTTTCAGACTTGTCACTAAGATCAACGCATAGTTGATCGAACAATCTGTGAACTGACGATCAGATAGACATAAGTCCACTACGAACCACTATAGACGCAAACTTCAACTTTTGAGTGGCGGTTTTCTGATCAACCGGCTTGGGAAGTGGAGGGCATTTAAAAATCCTACGGCTACAAAATTTGGAAATGAAAAAGAGATCTTGCAAGAGGCACTTAGTATCGCGGAACACAATCTGGTATCATTTTTTGTATTCGAAAGTTCAAAAAATTAAAACCCTTTAATAAAACAACTTGTGTACCTTACAAGCGAACAGGCTTTAATGGATCAGTAGTTCACATAAGAAATTCTTGTGGCTATGTGTAGGTATCTACAAGTATCTTCACTTCACCTTAGCTTTTGAAGATTTAAAAATATTTTACTTTTAAACGGGCCGGAATAATTATATTCGCAAAATTTATCACTAGATACCATTGAAACAAAAGTAAGCGAACTTTTATATTTTTACACATAATTACATTTTAATTTATTTTAAAATTTTCAAAAATTTCTATTTAATTTATTTTATTTCCACAATGATCAGTTAGTGGTTTTTCAAAAGCAAACGTAACCGACGTCATAATGAAAAACCAAAATTTATATGAAAGAAAAAAGAAACAGCACGAAATTTCAAATTTTTGCTCTCTTTTCATTAATGAGTAAAATTAAAATACTGCATACATTAAAAACTTTCCACAAATTCATCTACGAGCGCATGGATTTGTTGTACGATATAATGAAATGTGTTTTTGATGAGTTTTTTAGCTACAACTCATCATAAACGCACTGTAGTTAAGTCCACTATCTGCTCTATTACTATGACAATAGAAAATTATTAAATTTGTCATACAACATTTGAAGCAGACATCAATGACAGCTGTTCTTATATAAAGACATGCATATATAATATTATATGTTATCAGGTTTTCGGCAAATTTTCATCATCGTTCGATATAAGAAAATGAATCAAACCAACTAACCAGAACTGGGGATTATAGAAAGGTGAAGGAAAGAAGACCATTTTGATATAACTCAGGTTTATGTTGAAGGGTGAAAGCATTGCTAGACTCTGTGATGGCAGAACCAAAGGATCTCTTTATTGAGGATAATATAAACTGCCTATATCCTTTTTATATCCTAGTTCCTTAAAGTCATTTGTCATTATTTTCATTTCGTATACAAAACTAGCCTTTAAACGATAGAGAAAACTTGTATTGGTTGAAAACGTGCAAAATATTCACAAGTGTAAGAGTTCACTCCTGTACTTGGCCATCGTATCGAAAAATCTTATAATGCAAGAGAAAAAATCCCAAGCAAAAAATGTTACATTTTATTAAATATTAAAACTTAGTCGTCGATGCTGCGGGTCTAAGATTCGCTGTAAACCATATAAAGTAGCTCCGCTCGCTCTTAGCAGGAAAGGTAGAAAAATGTATCTTCTACATATAAAATACTTATTTAAATATGTATTTAGCAATTTCGTGGTCGGGACATTTTTGCCTTTTATTTCTTTGAAATGGTTTTGAGAGAAACTTCGTACACATGGAAAAACTAATTTCGGGGTTTTGCAAAATAAATACTAAACACTACTTCATTGTCCACTAATATATTAACAGAAGTAGAATTTTGCGCATACATATCAAGATATTTTCAATTTTTTAGTTAATACGATGGACAGATTCCATCATTTTTTTTAGATGTCAGCCTATAATGTGGATGTAAACAAAAACTTATGTAAATGGACGAACACACCTGAAGAACGAAAAGATGGGCCAGACTAAATTGGTCGAGTAGGCGAATTCAATATGTTCTTGACTTGTATTTCTTGAGCTACAGAATCAGTTGTCCGTCTTTCAGTTCCCATAGGGATTGAACTACGTTGAACACATTGCAAGTATTACTTTTATTTATTTAAATAGCTTACTTAAGACTTAGTATACTTTTTCGCTAGACGCCAAGGTAATCGAAATATATGAATCCACTAGCACGTGTTTTTAACAAAAGGATATCCTTCCAATTAATGATTTTAACGGAGAAATTTTATTTCTTCTCCTATTAAAACATAAAATAATTTTAATGTTATCGTTGCGGCGCCTTTGAGAGAAAGCCTTCGATTGATTTTATTAATATTTCCTAAAAAAATCACGCAATAGCAAGTAATACACACTTCACACGAACTATGAATAAATGCATAAAATATGCAATACTTGTAAGTGCTTGCTAAATATTTCTCTATTGATTTGACCTCGTTTATCTTCATGATATAGTCAATGAAGGCCATCAATGAATTAAATCAAAAAGTGAATGAATGAATAAATGAATGAATGAGTTCGTTTAGCTTTCTTATCACTCTCTCTCTCTCTCTTCAACATCTACAAAACAATTTTTAATGTACATTTTTCAATATTTCGCCAAACATTTTCCGGATAACTCGAATAGTGCTCGTATATTAATATCAATTAAATTTTTTATAGCGAGGAAAGGAAAAATCTAACCAAGTGATGATCCTTTACGTTAATCATTGATTTTTATATTACAAATTTTTTTCTTATATTTTTCTATATTCTCTTCATTCGACTTTTTCAGGTCATAAATGAATAATGAAATTGAAGAAAGTTTTCTTATAAATCAAGAGAGAAGAATAATTTGCAATAACAAGTGGCACGTCAACGATGTTTGAATCATTTTCAGTAGAATTCCTCGAAGAAAACTTATTGCGCCGTAAAAGAATGAATTTCGCAATAATTTCTCGTTATTGATATTTCAGTACTAGAAAATTTTCTATAATGACTTGTTATATGTAATTAAGTAAAGATTTAATTTTTATGAATTTATTGAGAGAGTAGTCATTGATGGAGAAAAATTCGAATCGATTTAATAAAATCCGTCTATTTCTCTGCCTACTTTGTCAACTCGTCTGTCGCATTGACAACTTTGATAACAACCAGCACATGTCGCAAGAAGGTCTTTTCTCTATTCTCTGACTTAACAATCTTGTTTTATAATAAATTCGTTATTAGTTTTTTACTTCTATTGTATGTGTGGCTATTGCTCTTGAAAAAAAAATTTTGCCATAAAGTCGTAAAAGCTGCAACAAGAAACTAAATAGTCTTTCCTTATGAATAATGATAAATCGTAACGACAGTCGGCTTAAGGCTGTGAAAGAGAAAGGTACGTGACATGCAAAATCATTAACAATCTACCTACTGATGCTAAGAGAAGAAGCTTTAAAACTATGCGCAACAATTTACTAAGTTTTCTACCCACCGAATAAGCTAAAGTTGTTGCGTAATGCATTCTTTTAGTTTTCTTTCCATTCTAATCTACTTGTTGTAGTTCTAAGTCCTTAAGTCTGACATCCAATTGATTGTATTGCTAAGACAAAACGAATCGTCCACGTTGTGGAGTCCACCATATTGTATATTTTCACGTAAGGAGTATACAGAATAATTTTCAATTTCTTTCTTGTTTATCTTATAAGTAATAACCTTGTGTAGATGTGGCCGATTATCTCCATTCTTGTACAGGTGCTGCAGGGCCATTCACAGAAGGTATGTGCGAATTTTTATCGTTTTATTATTGCTGCAGGAAAAAAACGAAATTGTTTTTATTTTTGAAAACAGAGATTGTATTGTACTCTAGCCGTGGCTTTGGTCCATTAGTCCCATTTTCAGTACCAATCGGCATACAATAACTTCTGCCGAAGACGACGAAGACGATAATAGCTTCATTTTTGTGACGAGGAGACATTACACAGACAGACAGGCGATTGGACGGACAGCCGGACATGTGAATCGAATTTGTTGATGATTAAAAATGTATACACTTTATTGGATCTATGGAGCTTCCCTTTGGGGCGTTACAAACGTTTTAACAAAGGGCATGACGGTTATAAAAATTGATTTTAGTCTAACGTTACTCAAGAAAATCAAATACGCCCAGTTAAATGAATATTAGATTGGATTCCGACAGTAAATTTTAAATTATTTTCGTTCTCGGTCATTCGAAATTGTCGAAGCCTTTACGCTATTTTCTTTCTACATGCCAAACAGGTAACCCACATAAATTAGGTCATATTGAAAACGCTCCGCCGTTTCTCTGCAGGATAGTATATATTGGGCAACACTTACCTTATTCTCGGTAATTTTTAATTTTTTGTACTTTGATAATTTTATATTTTTACCTTTTTCTTTGTACTATGTTCGAGCTCCGGGGAGTTGAAAAGTCAAATCTATAGCCAAACTACCCATCCCTCATAAATGTTTGTTGCATTTGTTGTTTTTGAAAAGAAACAACAATTTTTCTTAAGCATGTCAGTGACTGTGTCTCAGCAAAAAGCATTTAAACTTTTCACTGATATTAATTTCCAAATGCAGTAAATAAGTTCTCGCTAAGTTTTATCACACAACTCCTCGTAAAATTTCAATTAAAAGCGTATAAATAATCGAAATTTTTCATCCAAAAACATTCAATTTTTTAAGAACATCAATAATTATGAAAACTCTGTAGCTTAACGCTTTCTTATTATACCCATCACCCAAGGATGAGAGATGTATTCATTTTATCAAAACGCTTGCAATGTCCAGAAGGAAGCAAGAAATAGGCCCTGGAAAGTATGTATATTCTTGATTAGCTCCCAATTTTGAATCGATTGAAACATATCCGTCTGCCCATCTGTGTAATGTTTGCTGTAAATAGCTGCTGATTTCTTCCCCATAACATATACAAATTCGTCATCGGTTTTGAATTCAAAATGCACCTAAGCATGTCCCTCTGTTGTAATTTGATTTATCATCAAAGAAGATCTTACTAATTATACCGCCGCGTTCAAAAAGCAAGGGAAATTTGGATTCATTTTTTATCAACATGAATAGAGAAATTCATTCATTAATGTCGTCCTGTCCATGTAGGTGCTGGTGAAATGGCTGTTTAGTTTGTAGATAATCAAGATATCGTAACTGAGTCCAGCCCAGATAATGATACGCATTAACTACCAAGTATTCGAAGAATTTTTGAAGAAACAGATAAATCAACCTGACAATCAATCATCCATTGAAATTTCCTTAAAGAAAATGGGCTCCATTTTTTGCCCCGAATAGAAACTGCACATACACAACAACGTCGTTGAAGAATTCGCGCAATTAACAATACTTTGTGTTCGTATTAAAGTGAGAAAATTTTTACATATTCAATCTTTTCCAAAGAATGTGTAAGCACACAATTTATATGACCCCTTTTTCTAAGTTACCTTTGGCAAAAATATAAAAACAAAATTCAATTTTGGTATCAGAGTCACATGGTTGCATTAAAATTAACTACATTTTCAAATATCAACTAAGGAGAAAGTATATATATATATATGTATATAAATATATATATATATATATATATGTATATATATATATATATATATATATATATATATGTATATATAAGCAAACTCTGTAATATTATATATAAATTCGGCTTGAAATCTCACGCCGTTGACGCCATGTTTGAGTCTGTGCACAGCAGCGCGTCATAAATATCAATAAAAAAGCAAACAACGATATTTGTTAAAATTTGTAAATTGAAGCGCAAACTAGTTAGCACCTGAATTCTATGGCATACCATTTTGATCTGAGACCCATTTTCCATGCACAAGCTTGCATATTCTTTGACAATGCCTACGTCAGGCATGTCATTTGCAAATGCATGTCACATCTTCGTGCACATTCTATACAAACTTAAATTATAAAATATATGAAATAGGGTTATGAACTGCTTTTTTTTACACTCACCATCATAGTATAACGATTTTATCACTTCGTTCGTACCAGTCAAAAATACACATCCAGTTACTTGTAAAGTATGTATAGAAATTTGTTAATCATGTGTTGATCTTTACATTCGTTTTCAACAATCTTCGTCTGACGAATATTCAATCCATAAATTGAAGCTTCTCATAAATGTTATTAGCCGCAAATGCGCTTAGTTAAATTAGTTAGGTGAATTTCACCTGCGAACGAAAAACCCTTAAAACAACAAAAAAAGCTTAACCTTAATTGTATATGTATAGAACATATAGTGTAAGCTGTGTACTTATTAGTATTAGTACCCATATCCATAGAGAACATATCTATTGATATTTATATTTATAAA
Source organism: Glossina pallidipes (assembly GCA_000688715.1). Lineage (NCBI taxonomy): Eukaryota > Metazoa > Arthropoda > Insecta > Diptera > Glossinidae > Glossina > Glossina pallidipes. The sequence goes on along the minus strand of KK499801.1, from coordinate 1,426,044 downwards.
GTATATCTAAGCGCATGTACATCTGTCCTAATTTGCATACCATATATATATTTTCTTATAGATGTACTTCGTCCACAAACGTATGCACAATAGTTTGAATCGAGCTATTCACTCATTATTTTTTTGCTCCATTTATAAAATATGACACTCTAATTTTCACATACACTTGACATGTTCAGGCTTGAAAAGTTCTACGAATCAGAATTAAAAATCAACAAAGCTACAATCGTTCAAAATTTGTAAAAAGGAAAAAAAGAACTGAAAAAACCCTCGCAAAATATACGCAGTCAAAAAAGTAACGGGCATCTTCAACACGTCCAGAAAGGAGAAAATCAATAAAATCGAAAACCTTATGTTAAGCAAAAGTCGTTCAATCTAGAGAAAGACGGCCCATGATCCTCTCCGGCATTTATTAAGAACAAAATCCTTACAGCTGGTAGCTTTGTCTTGACATAACACAATTCCCCATATTCGTAAATAGAGGAATTCCTTTCAGCGAAGCGTGCCAAGCACTCATCCTGGCTTCTTTCATTAGCTGATAGACAATATATATCGATTAACATCCTAAAAAGGGTCGGAGGACATTTGGAAAGAGGAAGAAAGATTACAAAAAGTGCATTCAATAACACTTCAAGCACTCAATAAACTTTTCACTTATTTCATCTCAAAAAATCTCTTTTTCTCTTACCTACATAAACCGGAGTTGAAGAACACGCAAAAGATCTAAAGATGTCTGATTTTCGTTTAAATTCGAGGCATTTCGCCTGCGAACGAATAAGACATTGCTTCACGTAACACATCGCTCAAGAAGTCTCCGATTCTGACACATATATGACAATACTGCTAACAAACGTATTTGGGCTCTGAATAGTACCCGCCCACCTTCATATCACATATGCCAAAATTTCGTGACATTCTGTAGAGGAAGTTTTCGTACGAAGGGTTAGGAAAAGTAAAATCTAATGGGGCAGTAAAGCTTTGCTTGTCATCCTCTTTTCCTCGGAAATGTATTCCGTTGTAATGTGGGTGGCACTCCGTATTGCGCCCTAAAAGTGTTATTGCACTCTCTTAAGAAGTGTAACAAAAACTTTTAATCTATAGTCAGTTTGTCGAAACCATCAAGACTTGATCTGATTCAAAAATGCTTTCGTTGTAACATAAAATGACTTCATTAAATTTGTAAGCTCTGTAATTGAAACTAATTTTTTTTTCTTTCATATCTCCTTAAAATGTATTTAAAATTCAAAATTAACTTTTAATAATATTACGGATAATTTCTTTTTCGAAAATCTATTTAATAACATATATATTTAATCAGGTCTGATTGGCTTGTATAATAGTATGTATAACATATCGTGCCCATATGTATATATATATATATATAACGAAACGAATATTATTATATTTATAAGGAGAAAAAAAATATTTTTTCCAATAGCTTTAAAACATAATTAAGTACAATTATCGTTGAGTTCAACATTTTTCGTTATATTTTCAATGCAATCTACGTACAGTTACTCGTCGTGTATCACGTATCATTTAAAGCATGTCTGCGATGAGGTAAATTTATGCAAAAGCGGTGGTTTATATTTTATTACCGCAGGGATTTTATACGAAAGACAACGATATAAACGGGCATTGAAAGCATGGATTACCTGATTGAATTGATGAATAATTAAAAGGTGACATTGTAACCCGTTTTCCCGTTTTAATTAAAAGAAGAGAAGCAAAAAAAAAAAAAGAAAAAAAAGAAACCCAAAGTGAAAATTGTTATTTTAAACGGGAAAAATTAATTCAGAAAATTAACTATAAATGAATTCTTCTCAATTCTTATTATTGTTTATGGAATGAATTTAAGATTATAAAGGATTAAAGGATTCTCAGTACCTTTAACGTTGACTGAAGATAATTCGGAAAATTTATGATACAAACTTTTTGCAGTCTCTTTAAGATAACATCGTCTAGAGAAATTTTGTAGGATTTTTTCGTTAAGTTAATTTGCTTCATCTCTTTTTCTTAATTTTCTTTTTCTCTTTGGTCGAAAATTTAAGTTTTTCATTCAAATACTCGTCAATTACAAAAAAATCAGTATTTTCAGAAAATCCCGTATATTCCTCTAGCTACAGACTTGCAGACTATTTGAATTCTTCCCTTTTTTTTTTTAATACTAATCTACATCAAAGTAAGCGTAAGCTGCAGACCTCCTTTAATAGAATACGCCCTACGATAATGACGCCGGTGTTGCCATTGTTTTTAATATTTTTCGAAAAGTATTTTCTTCTTCGATTACTTAAAGGTATGCCTTACAATCCCTTGTTTTTACAAAAGGACCTCTGCCCCTGTCCTCTATCACTTCCCAGTACCATCAGGATTTGAGTAGGTTTGGTGGACGCAACGATAGAGAGCCGAATGGGAGAAGAAAAATGTTCCGCATAGGCTTCCAAGAGGAAAACCTGTTGGCAGTTTATAGATAGTAAACCATAACCTCTCCTCTGCCGAGTAGCTGGGCAGCTCTAATTAATAAGAGCTTTAAAGCAAATAGTTATCGTTTATAAGGAGGACCACGGAAAGGTGAAGGTTTCGGTACGCCCGTCATCCTCCGAAGATTCGCATAGTGTCCTACCCTGTTACAGTGGTGCTAGGCGTACATTTCCCGCAAGACAACGTTTTTCTTCTCTCCGCCAATAAAAACTACGTAGGGAACGCAGTGAGAGATGGCGCTAATAAGCGGCGCCTTACTATTTCTTTTTTTTTATCAACTTTTCATGGAAGATATGACGATAAGCCACGTATGATAGTCATATGTAAACTAAATAGAGTTTTGAAGACCTTGTCTGCGCGCGGCGATGCGAACGAAATCAAATCCTTTTCAAATAGTAAACGTGAGAAAATTGAAAATCGCTTTTTCTTTCTTTTGCTCAAACAATGCAAGGCTTGGCTTACTATCCGAATGAGTTATTTATAAATCTGTTATATTTTCTTTGTATGAGACTCAGAGAATCATTGCATGTAACTGCATATGAATGACAACGAAATGGATATGTTTGTGTAAAAGAAAGAGATGTTGTCCCGTTATACTATTAATTCCTGCAATATAAATGAGTTCATGAAAAGTAAAGATGACTTTTTTTTCGCTATTGCTTGCTTGCCCCTCATGTGACTGCATAACCAACAATGGCTACTAATGGCTGATGGGTTGTGTTTCCCACTAGATGATGGCCTGTAAGGCTATGAGCAATTTAATTGAAATCCGATTGTGTACGGTATACGTTAACAGACTTAAGGAATTTTACATTAAAGTAAAACAACGCACCTGAAGTTGACGTTATTATTAAAGAGTTTAGCCTGCAGGTCAGCCCAAATGCATGAATGACTGTGCCTGGTTGCCTGCCTGGGTGCTCTGAAAACGATTACTTGAATGGTAATATTATTCCTTTCTTTTTTTTTCTTTTTATTCTTTTCATTATTATGTCTCGCATTCGCCTTCTGCTGAGCTTTCGACTAAGTATTTTAGTTGATTGCTTTCTTGTTTCTTCGTATTTTTTGTTTTTTTTTTCATTTTTATTTTTATTTTTCTTTTTAATTTTATTTTGTTTTCTATTTAAGCATTGTTATGCTAGTGAATGGTTTCTCAAAGCGTGGCAGCGAGAGAGGGCAGGAAAAAGTTTATTACCTTTCGAGTAAGAGTTGCAGTGAAAATTATATGTTTAATGCGGGCGGACGGAAAGAAAAAAGCAGAAGGTCTATGGGCTTACGTCCTTCCACTTGGTTGACTTGGCCACAAAAACTTACCTTAACGAGTTGAAAATTAATGTAGAATTATCGTTATTAAAATCGCTGCATATAAATTGTCGTTTTCCATATATTTTTTTTTAATTTTTCTTCTTTTTTTTTAATGGAAGAGCAAAAAAAATTAAAATATTTTTCTTCAGTCACTGTTCCGTTTGGTGCGTGTGTATGGCAGAAAAGTGAAGAATTTTAAGCTTTAGTTTTATGTCCTTTCTGTACCTTTTTTTTCACAATTATTTAAATTGCACTCGTTTTCACATTTCTTTTCCCCATTTTTTTTTTTTTTTTTTTTTACTTTTTATTTTTATTATTTTCATTTTTAATCACGAAATGGCAGTCACTATACCGTAGACATCAGATTGGGTGAGTGTGCCTTTAAAAGACTTTTGGATGAATTCGTTGGAAGATTCAGTTTTTTTTTTTTTTTTGAAAGACGTTTGTAGCAGCGTGATATATATGTGGCGGCCGTTTCAAGTCAATAAAATATTTCCTACCACTTTTTCAAGGCAAATAAAAATGTAATAAAAGCCGCAACATTGATTCGCTTAGCAAGGACTTAACTATAATTTCGAAGGGAAAAGAAACAACGCTACGAAGAAGTTAGATTAGCTTCGAACAGGATGGAGAATAATCGTACTATAGAAAGATTAAATTTGATTCCAAGGGCCTATGCCTAGCTTCTGGTTCCTCTTCGCGAAATAGTTCGATCGCTCCGTGAACTGGGACAATGTAGAAGTCGGTGATAAAATTTTTTGCAACAAAACGCTCGCAAGTGCTTTGAGAGAGAATAGGTGTGATTTTTAAAATATTTGTAACGTATATCTCGCGGCAACGAACAATTACGGAAATAGTTGAGAAGGCGTCTCTATACTGTTTTAAAGCTAAGTTAGAGAAAAATTAACATATATTTTCACACATGCTAAGTAGACATTGAAACTTAAAGGCTGGGCTATACGAACAAACACACACACACACACACACATACATGCACATCAAATGTGATCAATAAACGAAGCGTTAAAGATAATTGACAACATTGATTAAATTCTTCTCTGTCTGTATTTTCTTGTCAGATTTTTGTTAGCCTTTGATTTCCTTATATTGTTGTGTTTAGAAGAACCTTTTCGTGTGCTTATTGCCCTAACCATTCTATGCAAACATATAAAGATTAATTAAATGATTTTATTTTTCATACGAATGTTAACGTTTTTCTCGAATCCACAAAATTTATGAAAAAAGTCAACAAGGAATTTTAAAAGACTTTATTGAAAAGAAGTGAACTAAAATTCGTTGACCGCGACATTTATTACACTAAGATTCAATTAACTGCTGTTTTTTTTTTTTTGAGGATTGACTGATTTTTCAAACAGTGTATTAAGTAAAATCTTTACTTATTGTTTTTCTCTTATTTTCATGCAATAATTGGTTAGAAGCGTGTTCTACGTTTTATTAGAAGGCGTAGAAAATTTCCTTTGAACAAAACTCAGTTTGTTATATCAATTATAAAATAATCCCTTGATAATCGGTAACTTCCGTTAACTTTTCGTGGGATGATGGTGAGTTTATTTTTTTCCGGTTCGAGGAAATCGTTTAGTTAGTTAAAAAGAAATCTTAAAAGATTTATTTGAAACAACGGGGAGCAGAAAGTTACGAACAGGATCATAGTTTATTTACGCGCTTTTTCGTTTCCCTCTCTCTTCCCATTCTTTTTTGGTTTTTTTTTCCCAATATTCGATTAGAAATTCGCTCCTTGCTTCATTAGACAAAGTAAATTCGTTAGTATTTTAATGCTAAATAACACTTTGGAAAAGAGAAGGGTTTTATGAATAGTAAATGGCTTATGTACATAGGTTTTCTAAAAAGAAGAGCGAGAATTGCTTTTTAATTTCATTAGGTAAGAAGAAGGAGCCTTTGGCTGTAAAGAAGGTAAAGGGGCAATAAAAACTCTAAATTATAAATAAAGAACCTAAACCGGCTCGGAAGAGACTACACACTGCCTAAGCCAGCTGTGGCAAAACTAGGCTGTTTATGAACGAAAGTAGATTGATCAGGAAACCGCTCGCCTGGCTAGAAGAAGCTTTTTATATCTCTCCTGATTGTCTTTTTAGGATGCAGCAAACGCAAAGAAAATTTTCTGAAAGACGGGTAAACGTTGAAGCACTGCTGTTGATGATCGATTTGTTTTTGTAATTTTCATTTCGGACGACAAGAATAAAGAATCATTAACACGATATGAAAATTGAACGTCATGCAAACGTCATGTTTCGGTCTTAAAGATGAAATAAAAACAGATCAGACCATTTTGTAGTATATATAGTATATAGTATATATTCTCTAAAATTGCTAGATAAAAACGAAATTGACTGTTTATTCGTTACTATTGCTAAACAAAAAAAAGAAAAGGGCTGCAGCTTGCATTCGATTTGCATGCAGTGCTCAAGCTGTACCTAGTAAACGCTTTGATGTATGAAAAACGAAGGAATTTCTGAAAACTTAATTTTGCCTATACGTAATCCTTCGTTGTTCCTTTACATTAAAACATTTCTGTGTAATATGGTCGCAGCATCTTATCTCCTACTCCTGACTGCGGCGAACTTTATACAGCTATAGCAACAATTTATGTTAAACTTTAAAGCTGATTTACTCAATTAATACCTCAAACGAACACATGATACTTTCAGGCTGAATTGTTTGCCGAAACTAAAGTATAGTCTCTTTCCCAAACACTCTCCGACACCCACATACACGTGTAGTCGAGTAATACAATGCAGTAACTTTCGCTACAACCCTATAGGATTTGAATATGAATTCCTTTACGCATAAACTACACGAAAGCTTAAATTTGAAAATTTTCAACATAAATTTAAACAGCTTATGCCATTGAATTTCGCTCCGCATGAATGTTGTGTGTGTGTGTATGCCTGCGCACGTATACATATATATAAATGTATATATGCGTATGCATTGATGCCTTGGCATTATCTATATCAGATATAATACATTTCCATCTTCTCTTTACTAAAATTAATGAGTAAACTTTAATTGATATTAATGTTCAGAATTTGGCAAAAGTTTTGAAACTCATTCTAAATGAAATCAAATTAATTTCCTTATAAAAAGCAGAATTTCATATAAAAAACTTTAGCACTAAGTACTTTTGTAAGAGGGATAAAGGATAATCCGCAAAAATGATTGTGCGCATAATTTCAATTCGCAATAATTCAAAATTAATCCCAAGGAAAAGGGTCTAATTCCTATAAAAATATAAATCGCATACGCAATATATTACGCTTGTAACAGTAGTGACATGATACTATGATTCTAAACTAATTTATGCAAGATTTACGTGGAATACATTACATAAAACAACTTTCAACTCTTTCCTAATAATCTTTTGTCTTTTTTTATTATAATATGGCAAATCGCTCAGGAGATGTCCCCTATTCGATTATCAAACAGAAGTCAGGGAAAAGAAAGAGACGAGGAGGGTAGGTCCCGGGCCCCGATTAGTAAATGTTACGCCTTTACCGACTTATTACGCATTATGGTTTTGACTAAAGTAAACTCTGCCGCATTTGACAGTTGAGCAGGAGAAAATTGACTTGCTGGTGGCGATTCTTATCTACCAGACTAACCATGCAGGTTCCAGGCTAATACGACAGTTTTATGTTAAGTCGTAAAAATTCGCTTAATAAAAACTCCTAAGGAATTTCTATTCGCTTTAAAAGCAATCTTAACACTTGTCATCCCAACGGTATTACAAAAATGTTGTCTCTAAAGGTGTGGGAGTAATTCAGTTACGTAATGGAGTGTATTTTCGTCGCGGACTAGTGCACAACTGACGCAAATTTTAGATAATTATAGATAGATAGAAGCAATAAGTAACAGACAGGAATATTTATCGCTTTTTCCGAATTTTTTAACATAGACCACACCCACTTGTACACATGATATGTATGTTCAAGCTTATGAAAGAATTTTTGCTTTAATAGACGTTTCAGTTAACTTCCGGTTTTGTAGCAACAGTTTTTTCAACAATAGCAGAGTAGATGGACAGACACGTCATGTTATGCTTATCAAAACAATATGGCCTTGTGCTCTAAGATTTTCGCAAAGCCAAAGCAAATATTACTCGGCTTTAAAACCAGCCCTAATCTTTAGCCTTAAACAATAAAGTGTATGGAAGAAAAGCCTACATTTGCTTACACATATCATTGATCCAAAAAGGCTATAGTGAACTCCCAGCGCCCATTGAATACCCTATACCAACCTATAGTCATTCTCGTAACGACTTTTTTAAATAAGATGTGACCAAGCAGTCGAAGTCGTGGTCCGATCCGAGCTATTTCCAATAGCGTTCGCCTGTGTACGAAATTTCATTAAAATATCTCATACATTGCGGTACGTTGAATACAAGGAAACAGAACAGACAGATGGACGGACAAGGTTAGATCGATTCAGAAAATGAATCAGAAAGCGTTTACGAATACACCAGTCCTATTTGAAATCGATCTGCATACATCCACACAAACTGAATATATCCTTACATTGTAGGGTATAAAAATAAAGACGAATAGTCTTAAGAGTGTTAGAGGAGATCACAGCACACGCGTATTTAACCTTTTTTGCTTGCTTATGTCATGAAATAAATTTCGGAATGCACTAAATAAGTTCCCTCTAAGTTGTAGTGTAAGCAACTCCTCATAAAATTTCAATTAAAAGCTCATAAATATATTTGAAATATTTCGTCTGAAAACATTTAACTTTGGAAGAACAACAATTATTGTGAAAAGTTTTTAGCTAATGCTTTTTGTTTTTATTTTTATTTTCCTTTTGATTTTTACGTCTTGTGTGTTGTGTAACTTAAAACGGACACTTGTTCAATGGATATTTCGCTTTAGATATTAACTTTGCTAATATCGTTGCTTTTCATGACGCAGTTTTATTTTCTATTTTACCAAATGTTGTTTGGTGTTGTTGTCACAACTTAATGAATTACCGATTAGGATACTCGCACACGAAATTAATGTGAAATAAATGTTAATAATAATAATAATAATATGTAAGAGAAACGACAAACAATTTACGCCTAATTCATGTAAATGTTTTGTTAATAAAATTTTATTTCTTTGTGTACACTTTCAAAAACAGAAAACAAGTATAAGCAATGTAGTGGGATACCACCCACCATTAACCACCCTACACCACTTTGCTTAGCACAATCGTTCATATAACGACTTTTTAAAAACTCTAAGCTGAGATCTTAATTTTTGGTGACCAGAAAAATGTTAAACTGCCAAAAATCAAGCAGACAGACAAACGGTCATTCAAAAATCAATTGAAATTTTGATACTGTTCAAAAGTGTATGCATATATTTTGTAAGGGTTGCAAACACTTTCACAAAATGAATATATCCCTATACTTCGGTGGCGGGCATGAAAAAGGAAAACCTTTATTTGTTTAATTTTTGATGTTATGATTCGATTCGTATGAATAACATTTCTGCAGGTCTATTTTCACCCAACGGACCGTTTACAGACAATCAAAGGTTGGAGACTGAGAAAAATTCTAAAGCAAACACTATTGAGACTTCAGGACTCACGGCAGTCATAATAGAGCCTTTTGTAAGCAGATTGACCGAAAAAGGATCAAATATTCAATAATTTTTGAAATAGTGTTAATTAATGGGAAGCATCTTGCTTTCGTAATATGACTAACGTATGAACGGGAAAATGAAGAAAGAATTAATTTTCCCGGTAATGAAACAAAGTTATGAAAGAAAGCCATAGAATGAAAAATTTTTGTAGATATTTGCCTAGATATAGAAATGTACTGTATAATATGTGGGATTGCAGCCTCCTCAATACTTCTTCGCTTTCTTCAATTCCCTGTTGAATGATCGGTGGAATAAAAAAAATACATATGTAAGATATAAAATATATTTATATATATTTATATTTATATATATATTTATATATATATATATATATATATATTTATATATATACGTATATATATATCATATAATCATATGTATATGTATAGATAATTTTGTCTGAACTGATAGAAAGAATAACGAACTATTTACATATGCCTGCTTATGGGCAATGCTTGTGCATGACATTACGAAGACCAGAGAATATAGTCTAATTAGAGAGCCAACTATGTGTGCGTGCATGTATGCAATGCAAATTTCTCTAATGAAACGAATAATAGTCTTTCGAATTTGTAGTATATAATAATAAAAAAACGAATTCTCTCGATACCAAGTCTATGACTAGTGAAACAACGAGTACAAACTTAATTTTTATAAAAATACTCTTTTACTCTAATGCATGGAAAGTTTTGTGCAATTAATCTCATTGTTTTACTCTCATATATCTTGTTTTGTAGCATGCATGAAATTGCTGACTTATATCACGTATCACAGAGAACTAGTTTTTATTCGCGAACGACTCGAAGAACCGCATGTCCGAAAATTTTTTATATATTAATTTAATGAAAAATAGTTAAACATTTTTTTGAGAACTCAAAAATTATAACTACTTTTCGGTGATGAAATAATTTCTAAATTATCGTAAACTTTCGTTTTTATAAAATATATTATTATATATATATATTATAGTCAAATTGAACATATAAATACGTAGGAGTAAGTTGTGTGAACTCAGAATATTAATGAATAATACTTAACAAGAACATACTGAATTTTTCAAGTACCAGTTCTCCAAAAAAAGGAGACAAATAACCGTTTATTTAGAGTAATTTCAATATTGTCCATTTACTTCGGTTACATACATAATTTTAGAATTTTGTTTTTCTAAATAAAATACTTTTTTCGAAGCAAAGGAAATTTTCAGAAAAATAACATCAATAATGGTGAAATCAAAAGACGATCGATAACGGCATCGCTTTGCAACCTTAACAGTTAAATGCTGTTTTTAGGCGTTTTTTATTACATATAAGCAATGCTTCACAATCTTTGGTGTTCTGCCTCTCTCCCTCTCAATGTATGCATTGAGTGTAAACTCAATTCCTATTCATATTCTCTTTGCTCTCATGCATTAAGATTTAAAACGTAATAAGGTTTCTCTGCAATTGATCTCGTTGCTTTTTCTCTCATTCTCTTTGCTTTGCAATAACTGCAATTAAGAGAATTCAAATCTTTTCTTTAAAATTTTTATTCTCTTACAATGCAAAAAATTGCCGATATAATAACGAAGCAAACATTGCGTGTCAAAAGATTAGTTTTTATCCCAAAAACCGAAGAAGTTTTAACCGAAGAACATGGAAAGTTTCAACAGTGTCGTTTAATTATTATTGCTATCGCCATAATTTATCAAAAAATGGTTAGGTTTTATTTAAAAAATTAAAAAATTATAAATAGCTTTTGATGAAGTAGCGCTTCTTTTGCAATCATCCGTTTAGAGAGCGTAGTTTTTAATATATGGTTATATCAAAGTTGAAAATATAAGTGCGTGGCGGGTTATGTGAAGTGAGTACTAATAAATGATGAACACTTAATTAAAACTAAGAACGGAAATCTACCAAATTTTCCAATCAGACATTGAAGGTAAGTTTATTATATATAAACAAATATGTATTCCGAATAATTTCAATATTCAGGGTCGTCACACACATTATTGCATTATGATTTTCTTTTAAGAAATTTCCAGAGAGAAATAATGCGATATCTCGAAAATCACGGCGAAAGAAAAAAAAAGAAAAATTGGTAAATTTTAATTTGTAGAAATCTCCCAACGATGACGTATTTAAATTTGTACCATCCCATGACTTGTGGTGAGACGGAAGCAGCATAGGGTTGGTATGAAAGCTAGATCGAGATGTGTTTGTATTTCAAAAAGAGGACATTGTTTTGCCTGAACCTAAATTTAATATGAAGTTTAAGTGCATTACTTAAAAAACTTATCTTATGCAAAGGTTTTCCCAACTCTTCTCATATTTCCATATTTTGTAATCAATTTTATACTTAGCGAAGGAATGTTTAACCGAAAATGACTGAGGGCGTCCATTAAATTTTATACTCCCGAATTGGCCCTTGTTTGGGTTTGTTTTTGGTTAGAAGGATATGGCTGTGGCCCTTGTAAACTTTGTGCTCCTAGTTTTGACCTTCAGTATTGTGTTCTGTTGTCGAATACCAGTATGCGGCTGCACGCCTTGAAAGCGGTTTACTACCTGATGGAACCCCACACGCGCTTGATTAGTAGAATGCGGCTAAAGACCTTGTAAATTTGGTGCTCCCAGATTGAGTCTAATTGGGTTTTGTTCCCGGTTAGCAGTATACGGCTCTACACCTTGAAAACAATTTGCTACCAGAGAGGGCCGCTTATATTCATGGTTAGCACAATGAGGCTGTGGGCCTGCTAAGTTTTGTGCTCTCAGACTGGTTCTTGCTTGAATTGTTGTAATTACGGTTACATATCAAGCCTTTTACATATAAACAATCGAAAATCATCCATAAACATTGCAATTTTCTATGTTTCATAATATTTTTTTTAAGCCGAAAAGTTCCAAAAAAATCGTATGAACCACACGTTAGTTCTAATGTGAAGACTACGCTTATCGACTTGGCAGTGTCATAATAAGACCACTTTGTATTACATTGTTATGTGTCAAGACCGCTTTAGATAAATAAAACTTCAAGGCTTTCATTTACAGATGACAATTTCAGATGAATTGTTTTTTAATTACAAATTTTTCCACTTTTTATGTTCAAAAAAGAGCCAGCGTAAACATAAATGAAAGACAAATGTGTATAAAAAATAACTGCATCAGACAACAATCAAAATGCTTATCTAAGTAATACTTATGGCATTTCTTTAGTTAACTGTTGGAATGAATGTCTTATACGTTAAGTGAATTCCGTCTCTTTTGAGAGCTAATAGATTCAATCCGATGGCATTGATCGCAAACTGTACCAGCAATATTGTCCTCTACCGAGCATTGTGCGGCATTATCAAATGCATATGGATGTGAACCTTCCAAGGGTGTATGATTTAGCCAGCGAGGAGCTAAACGTAACATAAGTATTGCACCCAAGGGTGCTGTAAAAATAATAGCTAATACCGATATAATTAATATATTGCTGGCCAGCAATAATTTATCTGCAGAAGCATTTAACGAGCGAGCCAAATCCAAAGCTACCGGACCCAAAGCTGCCTAAAATTAAAGAATAAAAACAAAAAGAAAAGAAAAGAACCAAAGAAGTCATCGAAAGGGGCAAATAACAGTTTGTTGTTTTTGTTTTATGTGTTAAATTTCCTTAGAAGACGAACATTAATGTTTTAATTAAATTTTTATAAGAATTCGCTTCAAAACTTGAACTTAAGGGAATTTTGGTCTTCTTCCGTTACTTTAATTTAATTCATTTGTTATCACATTATTCTTTCGCTCCCTCTACACACTGTCCATGGTATTCTTTTATTGTTTCCGCGCATCTGAGTTTTTGCCCCATTAGCAGTACTTTTTTACAAAAACAAAAAAAAAATTTATTCATTTCGGTTTCTGGGTAAGTGCAAGCCATTTGCTTACAACCACACATGTACACAGTCGTTCATGAATATATATCTATGTGTATACATAGTTGCGTTTGCATATGTATATATATATATATATATATACGTATGTAAGCTGAAAAATATGCACATTACTTAAAACTTTACTCAATTTTCATGCTTTTACACACTGACACTATCGCACACAAAAAGCAGTTTCCTTATGCTTTTCATTCATATTCTCATTGATTCGTTAAAAACAGCACCTCCATTTTCTTTAACACATTCTGCCTTACATCATAATCTTAAAAAAAAAAAGAAGAAGAAATATATGCACCTACGCATACAACCGCATAATAAGATACTTTTAGTAAATATCTATCGCGTCCCCAAAAATGTGTTTTTAATGACGAACTTCTTCTCTCTGTTAACTTGTATTATATCACCAAACAAGAGACTCCTTTTTATACATACATATATATACTTATGCATATAAATGCGTAGACAACATTTTAATGGCACATTCGTTTCTCTGCAATTTTTCATAACACTTTATTTTTTCTTATGTTTTTTCTCTCTTGGTAGCCAAAATCATTTTCTTATACAAGACATCTTCAGTTCATTTTCGTAAGCTTGCCTCCTCTTTTTAATATAAATGTACGTAGATTTACACGTTCCTGTACTCATTTAAAAACGTATTTTTCATTGAATTCAACCACAGCAACAGGACCCGTATTACGTAATTTTTTTTAAAAATTTTCCTTTGCAGAGATATTATTTTCTGGGTTTTTATATCAAGTAAAGAAGTGTTTATGCTGCCGTATATCACACGTTACGGTAACGCTCAGGTCGTATTGTATGCATTTTAGTCTTTTTGTCCGCGAATATGGTTTACGTTTCATATGAAGAAGAAAGATAGATTAGATATTCTATTTTTATATATAGAAGACCACTCTACTATTCTATTATTATACTATTTTTATATATTTATAAACGATGGGAATGAAAGAGCTAGCAATAAAATCCTTACTAATTAACGGCCTTACGATTGTTATATTGACAACAGACCCACGTAAAGTTATTACGAGCAGGGAAAGTTTGAATTTGTAGAGAAGGTTGGAACATCTTGTCATTCAGTTGAGTCAGGTTGCACATGATATCTTGTACTTTCGTGGGGTAGCTGTGATCTCAGATGAAAACAAAGGTTTTGAAAAAAATACCTTTACCCAGCTTTACTACTTTTACTGATCTTTTCGCCACAGAAATCATACACAGTTACTGGATGTGTTTATCTGCTGAAACTATGGATATTATTTTATAAAAAATGTAGATTTTATAAAAGATTCACTGCTTTAAGCGCTGGCCCTTTAACTTGAATGGCAACGTTTTTATGATCATTGGAATTTCAATTCTCTTCTTTGTCCAAAAGTATAGTTTACATACCATACGAAAATTATAAACTAAAAAAACTATTCTTCTGGAATATTACTGCTGCTCGGTCTCTTCTTTTTCTACCCGTCCGAAAATATGATTTGGATTTCATAAAAATTCGGCGTTAAAGAAGATATTGTCAATGAATACACTTATTACCTTGGTATCTTCTTCTTCTTCTTTGCTCGGAATTACGGCTTTAGTAGACAAACTGTACTTGACAAAAAGAAAAAAAAATTGTGAATGGATTAGCTATCATAACTTGCGTCTGAAATGTGTGTGTGGTTGACATTTTACAAATATTGTGATTTTTATGTTGTGAGGTGTTGTCGCGTGTTTAGCATCAATATTAGAGAGACGTATTACACAATTGTTATTAGAGATGTTTAGCTTCAATGCTATATAGATTATCTAGAAAACTATAGCTATTTTCATTTCCTGGACATGTATGTCTTTCTTTGTCTGAAAATATGCTTTACATTTCATATAAACAAAATAGAAAAAGACACCTATTGTTATCGAAATTTGAGGTGAAACTAATGGGCCATTTTTCCTCAAATTTCTGTTATCTACAGAATATCATTGAACGGAATGCTACTGGCTTTTTGAGAAAAACATTGTAAGTCAAAGTTATCCTTTAACATTGTCGTATCAATATTATTGATGCATAAGTCTGCCATACGTAGATTTTACTCTTTTCACTTTGCTGAAAGAGCAGAAGAAGAGAAGACAATGTGACGATATTCGAAAACAGTGCGAAATGTGTGCATTAAATAAAACGTGGATTTATTCGGAAAAATAATTTGCTATGTAAATAAATTAACAGCTGCGGAATGTGCACTAGGAGGTAACGTCACTGTAAATTTTTGAGAAAATCGTTTTTTAAAATCATTGCTTAAATAGTCGAGACTGAAAAAAAAAAGCCAAAGGTGGGCATGACAAACCTTTAAATCAAAGAAAAAATTTGATTGTCGACACACTACGTTCACAAAAGGCACGCAACATAACTCACATACTTTTCATCGTTTTTCCTTCGAGTTTTTCACAGTATCTTTAGCAAGACATTCTCTAGAGCAATACGTAGAATATATTTAATAATCTTTATTAGCAAAAGAATGCACTTTTTTCTTTTGAAAACTAAACTTTTTCACTCAAACGCTTACCAGTCATGTAGAAGTCAATATTTCTGAAAGATCCATCCTACATGCGTAGATATGTAGATTAAACGATTTTTTTGTTTTTCATAATTTAAATTTGCACCAGTGACTGCTGGCTGCAGAGCCCCATAAATCGATTGTGCGTCTCGGGGGTTGCTCCAGTTTCTAGTATCTTCGAGGAAGAATATTTTTTTTAGTATTTAACACTAGCACTACATTTATGTCAATACGACCTGTTTGAACTTAAAAAGAATGTTTATAAAGCTTGTGTAAAGTTTCGATAGTTTTTTACTGACTTTTATTTGTAGGAAACTAGTTTTTCTCCACCCGGTCTAATTTTCAAGACGATATATACTGAATTTGATGATGTACGCTGAAGTCACAATAATGACGATAGAAAACTAAAGTTTAGTATAAGCATTCCTTGGTCGATTAAGGATATTTTCGTCTATAACTTTGCGAACCCGTGAAATTATTTCTGAAAACCAATCAATTCTCAACCGAACAAGATTGTGAAAAAGCATACTTTTTTTAAGCTCTGACAGTCATTCGTGTTAACTGAGTGGTAAGTACTGTTTTAGTAATAAATAGGGACCCGGACATGAATAACCCTAATAAACGTAACGATAATCATAGTTAAGATAATTTAACTCGTGAAGAGACATAATGTCATCCACAACTTTTTTCTAGGGCTTCATGAAAAAGAAACTGAGAAAGACGAGTTGAACGTATTAGTGAGAATTTACCAAAACATTTTTGTTTCTTTATCGTCTTTAATTTGGTACAATAGAAAATTTTAAATATTTCGCCTTAAATAGGTTGGATTTTTGTTTTTTTCCTAGGATTAAAAGGAGACGAACAATATTCTAAGCTAAATAATAACTGAAAGAACACTGTTGTTACACCATGGACAGAGAGAGAGAGAGAGAGAGGGAGAGAAAGAGAGAGGGAGAGAGAGAGGGGGATAGATAGAGAAAAACAAAATTGTGATTACTGTTGCACGACACAACCAACATTTCAAGTGTGACAACCACACATTTAACCTAACATGGCTACAGTTAACCGCAATGCAGCATAACATATGAGCCAAACGGCTGCATAAGCAAACGACACCAAAAAGTATTTTGGAAATGCAACCAAGTAAAGCAAGAAACCAAATGAAACGACAAAAAAAAAAGAAAAAACAAAACCTACGACAATAACAACAACAAGTCTACAAATATGAAATGAAACATTTAATATTATGTTTTCTTCGTCCTTCTTTTTTTTCTGGTTAAGAGGGAATAGATTGTTTTTCCGTTTGTTGCTAGTCGTAGTAATAGTAGTAGCACTTCTATGCTTTGCTGTCGCTTTGGTATGGTGTTTAAAACCACTGACAAGCCTCAAAAACTAACACAAGTGGCAACACTTTATTGTGGCAACACAACTATAATATACATAAATAATACATAAACAAAAACTCCGGGAGCTGTTGATGCCGTTCGCTGTATGCTTGTCCCAAAACTATGTTGTTATTGTACACTTTGCGGGCTTTAAGTTGCAAGTTTGGCCAATTCGAGTTAACCAACAGAGTGCAACGTATACCCGGCTACAACTTGATTTTGTTAAAAACTAACCGAAACATCTATGACCACACATACATTAAACACGCACACAAACAAATAAACCCATAACAGCGCATAACACTTGAACAAACGCTAAGAGGTACTCGAAATTTGTGCAGAAGCAGAAGAAAGAACAAGCAAGTATCAAAGGCAGTAAGTAACGTCGCCACAAGTTCAAATGACGAATAAGCCATGGTGAGACACACGAACGGAAACTTACTTGGACAGTTGCTTTGGGAAAACCGGATATTGTAATGTAGGCTCGTTCTTTTTTCGTCAGATGCCCGCCATACGTAGATACGTAGGCAAATACTAAACGAAACTGCAAATAAAAGACAAAACAAATACAAAAAAAGCAAAAAGCAAAGAGAAAAAAAAGATATTTCAATAAATTAAAAAGGAAAATAAAAAAGCACTACCAAGCTAAGGACCTACAGTTAAATTTATGGTTAGAATTTCGACAATGCACTGTTATGCGGCCATTTTCATATTCAACTGGCCAAGAGCAAAATATAATATTTGTGTAAAGAAATAAATATTAAATTTGTGCCATTGGTGCTGCGTTTATAGCGGATAGGTACAGGCGCACTTTATGACGACTTTCTAAGTTCGAGGCATTTATATGCTTAAGAAAACCCTATTTGCAAACCGTGCCATTATTCGCGTTAACAAATTGCTAATACATTTATATCTAAATTTCGAGTTTTGCCAAAGTGCACAATAAAATATTGACCTCGATATACTGAATTTATTTGACTTTGACGAACATAGTACAATTTAGGGGAACGCAATGAATCGCTACGTTCTAGATGGTGTACAGTACAATTAAGAAAGCTTTCCACGTTTGCGCAGTTACTAGAGAACTAAATAATTTGCATACATAAGCGGACAATTCTGCTAAAATCAAGCTAAAGCTCGGTTGTCATCCCAAGTTTGTGTAAATTCTCGAAGCACGATTGTTAGCGTCAC
Organism: Glossina pallidipes; assembly: GCA_000688715.1. Taxonomy (NCBI): domain Eukaryota; kingdom Metazoa; phylum Arthropoda; class Insecta; order Diptera; family Glossinidae; genus Glossina; species Glossina pallidipes. Next base: position 1,407,578 of record KK499801.1, on the reverse strand, counting down.
TTTCTTAATAGCAATTTTCAAATTCTAATATATGTCTTTGTATAATTTTTTTAAATATTTCTTGAAATTTAGACAACAAATGTTCATCGCTTGAATGCTTCCACGCATAAACCTCTTATTCATAAATTTCATAATATGGCCTTGTAAGTTTTGTTTGATCGTTAACGTAGCACCAAATGTTCGCACTGGCTTAGACGGGCCCGGTTGGACATCGAGATAAGTGTTGCATTCACGCTGTAACTGTGCAATGGAGTTTATTTTTTTTTCTCTTCGTTTTCGTAGTAACAATATATAGCAACAAAATATTTTTGTAATTACCAAACTACCCAGTAACACCAGCAGGGCACCATAACTAACAACTTTAGCATTCAACACGGTAAAATTAATTTCTTTGCCAATGAGTGCGAATGAAACCGGTTTCAAAAATTTCCATAACAAATCAAGACGTTTCGCTACCGTAGACTGAAAATACATAAATAATAATAAAACAAAAAAATGAAATATATATGAAGAGTTTAAAAAAAAACATTTGCTGACTTAAATTATGAATATAAAAGCAAAGCAAAAAGCATTAAAAGTTGAAAAATTCACAATTTATGCATGCTACCAAGAAAAAGTATGCAAGAAATTTTAATATTTATAAAGCCTAACGGTAGGCAATAAACTTATTTCGTGACATTCTTTCAATGTAGACAAGTTGACAAATTCATACTTCTTTATATGTGATATTAAAAGCAATTTAAAAATCATTAAAATTCCTTCCATATAAAAATTAGAAATTAAATTATTGTTGCTTTTACCTCAAGTAATATATTTATACCTACGATTTCGTTTCTACTCCTCGGACATACATTAAAATATGTAATTATTCGTCGACTTGTTTATCAAGCTTTTTCAAATCATTTCAAATCATTTTTTTGTATAAATTATAATCACCCAGCCCTTGAATATACAGAGGTAGACAGTTATTTAAATTTTAAAATTCGTCGCAAGTGCTCAGACGTTTTTTTGTAATGTTTTTTTTGTAACGCTACACCATGCAAGACACTTTTCATTTCAAAAACCAGGTCGCCTTCCTAATTAGGATTGCCATATAATAGAAGAATACCAAGTCCACTCTTGAAATACCCTGAAATGTGTTAAATCTGCTCAACAGTGGAAAAAATATTCAGTTGTTTTTCTTTCTTCTCTACTTTCTTTTTCATATTTTTCAAAACCCGGGATCGCATGCATCAAAATCATGGATCGCATGCATCATTTTATTGGATCACCTGAAACCTCGCTGCTTAATGGTTTTCCAATGTCCATGTTTTGTACTATAAAATGTGCTCGAAAATATATGACGTGTCACGGACTTGAGGGAATATTTTCTTTTGAAACATATTTTTATATCCATGATCGAGAGTTGAAGGAATCTTAATTATATCAAAGTGTCTCCAGCAGTACAGCAGTGTTAATAGAAGAGATCGGCCAAGCCCGTCCATTGTTATAAAACATCGAAGATTCATTTTCCGCAGGTTTTTCTTTTTTTTATCCTACTTTTTCCAGACGTCGTCGAAAAACTTGACTTCGTTGCGCGAGAAATACAGAGATACTTGCCAATACCAACACTAGTTGGGCCTTGCTCTACTTCTTCCAGAATATCGGTAACATCCCCTGCGAAGAATATCGTAAGCATAGAAATTTGCATTCTCACATCCCTTTATAGGATAGGGAGGTTGGTTTCTCTCGCAACGACTCTGCTTTATAGCACTCTTTTCACGTCGATCAGCTTGACACGTCAGTTCTTAATCTTTAAGATGATCCTCTGCGATTTACGTATTACTTATACCCAGCACGTTAAGGCTTCTAAAGATTCTCGTGGGAGAATAGACCGATTATATATATGAACTTAGACAACTACTACCGAGACTTTTGTGTGATCCATAATTTTATTGATAAAGCTTTGATGCGCTTAACTAAAAAAACGTCCCTTCGTGTTGCGTTCTTGTATATAAATAAAAACCCAATAATAAATCACAAGTACACTTAATACTTCCCTTTTTGCATTGCATTGCATTGCAAAGAATTCTCCTAAAACTATGCAAAATATTATAGTTTATTACTAGAACATGGAAATGTGCAACATTTCTACTCCACATTTCTTTCTTTTCCATCCCTTCTTTTGTTGCTTTTTGACTTATGTTCCCGATACTCTCTTTATTAATGGCACATAATCTGTCCGGAAATTGTCCACAATATCAATATAGACTTTGAGAAAGTTTCTTATTCTTGTATCTTTCTTTATTTTTTCATTTCACTTAAATCTATTGACAAAGCACTTGTTTATAAAGTTGTGTCTCTACTGTTTACAGGGTAAACATCAAACAATACTTAAATAACCCTTCTGAACTTACAAGTTGCCCGGTTTAGTACTATATGTATGTCGATATAAACACAAATGTACATGCACTCTGTCTGGTTAAGGGCATAAACGTTACGGTTGCTATTTGTTGTCTGCCCTCCTTAAACAACAATCGAGATGCTATTGTTTAACTGGATTTTTTAATTTGTACCATATGTTGATTTCGACATTCATATATATATATATACATAGAGTGACGTGTGCTCTATTGTTAGTTTCTCATGTGTTATTTTTTTACACTTCTTTGCACGGATTTTCTTTAGCGAGTGGCTATTAATGCACAAAAAGGAAAAAAGAAAAGAAAAACACTTTTTTTTTTTCATTTACTTAAAAACATCAACAATAACAACAATATTTCTGACACTTTTATGCACGAGTTTTAAAGGCTTTTATTTACAGAATTGTAAAAGATGCACAGGGACATATCCACACATATAAAAAGGATATAAACGACAGAATAATTTCCTCAGCCTATATTTGTGAAAATGGGGGGTAGAGAGAGAGAGAGAGAGAGAGAGAGAGACAGAGAAAGAGAGTTAAATGGAACTTCAGTTTCTTGCAATTTCTGTCATTTTTATTTTCATTCTCGTTATTCTTGGTCTTCTTCAGTTACACTCTCTTCTCTACACTTATCATTACTTTACATACTTCTTAATGTTGCAGATGAATTTTCAGCTATTTGTGTACCCGTGTGTAACCGAATGCTAGTACAAGTGCATGGGGGGGCTGGCAAAAAAAAAAAAAATTCTAAGAGATACCGAGAAAAAAATCAATTGTCATGAGCTGCCTTTGCAATTAAATGTGTCAACAAGATTGACTTTTTGATAAGATTTCTTGGTACTTTTTTCATAGCTTCACAAGGAAAAAAGTGTGAAATGTTTTCAAAAGACTAGCAAAGCAGCAGAGGCAATAATACCAACAACAACAACAACAACAACAACAACACACATACAAACATCGCAAACGATAAATAAAACACTGTAGATAAAATAATGTGATGATAGACAGTTATATTTATGTAAGCAAACGCTCGCAACGGGTTGGAATAAATTTCTGTGAAAATTTTTTAGAATGAAATGCACTCAATATGACACTTGTGTGTCAAGATAATGCTCTCAACAAACTAAAAACATTATTTCGAGTTTTGCTGATAACGCCCGTGCTGGGATAAATAATTATATCAGTGAAAAGTGCATTCATTTGCACAGAATGTTTCCAGCTCTCCAGATATAAATAGGAAATACGTACTGTCGAAGAGATAAAAAGAGAGAAAGAGGAAGAGAGAGAGAGAAAAAGCATAACCAGTGTAAGTCTTCGAATCGTCCATCTTTGTCTATCCTTCGTCATAATTTCTAAAATTAAATTGTAGTCAATTGCTTATGTATATATACATTTATTTGGTCAGCTTCAACTTTTGAATGCACGTAAACATGTGCGCGTGTTCGTCTGTCCATTTGTTTATCTGCACAACTTTGTAGCATTTGTGGTAAACATTCTCCCGTTAGCGAAAATGAAGACATCGCCTACAAATTTTCAAAAGAATTTGGAATTAACCTAAACTTTTCAAAGGCGACGCCTACAACGCCCATATGCCTATATGGTAAAAACCTGTATTTTGCAAATAGAAAAAATTAGCTGCGCCCACTCCATTTTATAAAGCGTGAAAAATTTCTTCTTTCACTTCTTTTGCCTTTTTCAGGATAATAGTGATTGGTATAAAAGATTCGGTCCCGCCCGAATTTAATTTTCTTACTTGTTTTTGTTGAAATCGCCATTTCGTAGTCTTGATGAAAATGGATACTCTACGATTAGTCGAATGACAGGAAGTCATTGTAGGTTGCTGTTGATGGCATCGGCAGCACAATATTAATGACGTCAAACTCGTCGTTTTTAATTAGTACAATAAGCTAAGCGTTGAACTGCTCCTGTCCAGGGTAACCCACATCGCGGAACTTGAGCGAAAACAATTGAGGCAATTAGGTCGACATAGAACAGCTAAACGTGCCAAAAGAAATGATAAAATTTTATTCCAACATTTTAACTTTTCGGCACCTATTGCAATATCTGCCGAGAGAAACTTGCAAGCCTTCAGCTTGCATTATCTTACTCGTATTCTTTACCAGGTTGTGCTACTTTTTTGAATCGATGACTTGAACTTCCCTTATGATAATATTTAAGAAAAGGCGTTCTTGGGTGGCCTTAAAAGGTGACTAACTGTTTCGGAGCAAAGCATCCTTTTTTTTTCATTTTTACTCAACTCGTTTATCCCAGTCATCATAAAGAAAAGTATTTGAAAGATGTGGCAAGCGTATGAATGAAGTCGGATTATTATTCATAACCTACAGTAAAAAATTTATTGTTCAGTGAGGATCGATTCGAAAATTCTAAAAAAGTCAAGGATATTGTCAAGATTTTGAATACAATCTAACTTTTAGCAAAAAGCTAAGCGGTCACGTACTTAGTTTTAAAACTCAGTAACCATCAGCGTGCATTATTGTCTTGAATAATTGTTTTAATAGGAATAATGCGAATAAATATGATTAAGGAAAACTTTATTGGAATTTTAAAGGCTTTCTTTAATAAATATTTAGCTGAAAGCCAATCTTGTCTAATTTTTATGAATTATTTTAAATACTTTAATCTCCAATTGATTTGCTGTCACGTTGTCTTTCTAAACAAGTACAAGTACAACGCTTTGTCGAAAATCTTTCTGTCTAACAATTTACCTTTTATTTGTTTGATGAAGTCTATGCCAGCTACTTTTAATTTGATAATTCAAGCATAAGTGGGTGATGGGTGTATAGAAATTCGCTCTTAGCTTTACTATTATTTTTTTTTTTTCATATTTAATGCTTTGAATAAAAACAAATTTTAAGTACGAGTTTGAAGCGCATCTAAGTAAGAAGGAAGAAGTGTTGTTTAGGGCTACTAAATTTAAATAATGAATGAAAATGAAATGAATTCATTACATTTTAAATTGTCAAGAGGACCGAGGGGTGATAATGTTGCTGCCATTACATTTCCAACGAAAGTCAAAACATTTTTATGCAAGTTCTTTTAACCCTTAAAAAGAACTATTGTAATAATTTCTCTCGTAAAAAACCAAACTTTTTCACTTTGCATTTGATTTATATTTAAACCTAAAGGACGGAGGATTGTCTTCTACGCAAAACATTTATAATATCTTTTTTAATACAGGCTTTGCGGTGACAGTGACAGAAAGTTCATGATAACAAATTTAAAAAAAAACAAAAGAGGAAAAAGTACATATCTGCTCTTTTCTATGTCTTTCCTACTCAATCACTTGGCCACGGTTTTCTAGTTGAGTGGAATGCTTTATTACCCATTGCACTGTACTTTGTATCCTTAATTGCAATTCGTTCTCTGGTGGCATATTTGCAAAAGGATTTTTTCTTATTAGAGATAAAGAGTAATAATAATAACAATAATGGCAGAGGGAAGTATTTAAACTCTACTCTCAGCTGTATCTTAATTTTAAATGAGAAAAGCCAAATGGAATAAGTACAAAAATAAATGACAAATGATAAGTGAAGTGAGAAAGAACTCCATTTGCCTTCAAGCGATTTTTGATAAAACATAAATTAAAATAAACAGCGTGGTAACTGAAACCAATTAAGAAAATTAAGAGTATGCGGTAAGGTAAGAAAGCCCATGCAGAAGCAAACAGGTGGACAATTGAGCTAAAAATTGACAAGCTCCTAAAATGTATAAAACCCGGAAAGAGTCGCATTGCAAGAAACGAACGCCATATCAATCGTTCATCCAGTCAAGGTCAGACACTTTTCCGTAACGGGTTAATATATTATAATGATATAGTTAAAAGGTCCGACTCGTCAAAGGTTTCCGTGAATATAAAGGCGTAGACAGCCCGATGGAAATAGACGGACGATCCAAACATTCTTACTAGTCGGGCTTGCGGTTTGTGCTGGCCTAAAGACCTGTGCAACTAACCAAGCAACTCTATAAAGCAAAAAACTCAAAGGTCGAAAGAAGAAAGTTTGCTAGAATAGGTTCTCTAAAATTCGCCTTCAGCTTACATTTTGAAATTTTTTTTTTTAGTAAGAGTTAAAAAGAAGACTCCCTGCGAAGCATTTGACCTGCTTAAGTTGTAATTACAGTCAACCAAATACATAACGAAAAAAAGAAAACCGACATCTGCTTTATTTGTTAGACCTACATATCAAATATTTGAATATGCACCACTCAACACATCACGAATTTAAAACGAAAACATCACATAGCGACGAAAGACAAGAAAAAAAAATAAAAAAATATATATATAAATAAAAATAAAACGGGAAAAAAATGAAAATGCATATGAATCTCATTGCAAAAAAAAACAAAATCAAACATTGGGTCGCAATGGATGAAAACTTACTTACATTTTCATTTGCATGCCGTTCTTCGGCAGTTAGCTTGAGCTGTTGACGCCTCCAACCGATGCCAGCTACAAATGCAAGTGTTACGCAACCCAGTGCTCCAGCTGAGGTATAGCCGACAGCTTTACTGCCCATCACCGAAATGGTGCCACCCAAGACGGTTAGAACAAAACGTAAACCATTTGCATACGTCTAAAATGAAAACGATAAGAAGGGAATTCACTAAACCAAAAAAATACTCGACATTTTTTTTCAGCATATCAGAAAAATACTTGGATAGTCCCGTGGCCAATCCATAACTAAGGTCTATTTTTTCTATTTTTTTTTTCTTTTTCTTTGAGCAAAGGCCAGCTGTATAAATGTTATTTTGTCGCCATACACGCTTATACCTGCACACACATGCAATATGCTTGCATACGAGGCTTTCCGTTTTGTAAAATCCATTAAATGAACTCAGATTGGTTTATGTTGCGCTAGTATTTGTTAGCGGTGACCAGTTGTTTTCCAAATCGGTTTTTCGTTCATATCTTTTTTTTTAATACCTTGCACTTCAAGCTTGTAATTTATTTGTGCGCTTTTGCTGGGTATAAGAGTAGTGTGTGATTTTTCTGTACTTTTAATTTTTTATAGACATTCATATGTAGACTATTGGCAATTTTTTGTATGCGACAAGGCTTCATAAGCATTTAAATTCTTACACTATACACATATGCTTTGGGAAAACATTGCAATAGGTATATATATATATATATATATATATATATATATATATATATATATATATATATATATACATATATATCTATATATATATATATATATCTATATATATCCATATATATATATATATATCTGTCTCATATAAATAAATTGCAGTTGTGTAAAAATTAACGAATAATTCCTCTAAAGGGAATCTTTGATGCACAACTCAAATATCCGGCATTTCATGGTTTACATTAGAATATCTCTTTGCTTGGGATTTTCGATAGCTCGAAAAAACACGAATGACCGAGTTTGTAAAAACCGCGACTAGCAAATCAATGTTCATGGACTCAAATCTCAAGTGCCGCAGAGATTACCTTGTTTATAGTTATAGTGATGCTCACCCAGTAAAGGAACAACATGTAGCTGTTGGTCACACACACCTCCCCCTCTACTTCTTACTCTTTCCGTATTTCCTTCTCACCGCATTGGGGTTACAGGAATAGTGGGGATGTCCCGTGAGTGATTAGTCATAACGCAAAAAAAAGCTTAGATCAAATTTTATACTGTTATGTACTATAAGTCGTAAATGACGGATAATATTGTTCATTGAGGAGATTTTTCTTTTCAACTGTTGCAAGCGGTAAGCGCGACAGCTTTTGAGCTTTTGATATCTATCTCACTACCCAAGGTATCCGGTGTCAACTCTACAGCTAACTATTTGCAAACTTGATGAGTAGATCAAAGAAATAAACACACGAACATGACTAAATAAGAATCGATCACGTTATGGAGACCCCAATGCAATCGTAACGTTACAAAAGAAACTGTCAAATTAGTACACCCTTTAATATTTTGGTAATGAATATATATATAAGCGGTGAGTATGAAAACCGCTCTTTATTTGTTTTACGTTGTTTCGCAAATGAAAATGTACGTGAAAAAGCCTGAAGCGCTCATGGACTGCAAACAACATTTAAAAGGACAAATTCCGCTTTATTTCTATCTCTTCGTTTCGTATTTTTATATTTTCTTTATGTTATTGCGTAAACCAAAAAAAAGATTTGAAAACGTTGTCAAAGGAACAAACGAATGAATGACTGGGCATGAATAAGTAAACCGTTACATAAATATTATATTTACGCCCATAAATACATACGTCAGTCAGGTCGTACAAGATGTCATATATTAATTGATGAGAAAAGATAGAGAAACGACAAGAATTTCTTACTCTTGATTTCATGGTTTCATGACAGGTATAAAATTCTGAGTGATGGACTGTGAATTAAATGGCTTCGTATATTTGTATGCCCTGAGATGAAATTAACGCTTCATTTTCATTTATTTAACATTTCTAACAAATCCCTGTCAAGCAAGCGTCAGTTCACGGAAGTGTTGTTAATGTATTTTTCAATTTCTAATTCGGAGCTTTGTAGGAAATTTTGCTTTATCACTTGCATCGTGCACGTATATATATACACACATTCGTACACTCTCTTTAACTTTGCAAGAACTCTTTCTTTTTTAAGTAGTTTAAGCCAACTATGCATGCCTTTCCCTTGGTTCCTTTTTTTTTGCTTTTTTTGTGAAACATTTTTCAAGCCATTGACATTTTTATTATCAGCTCATTTCACCTTTGCCAACAAAGAACAACCTCAAAACAAATTGCTTTCAACCAGCCATTCTAGCCCCAAACAACATTACAGGTATACCCGAAAATTTGCTCTTTTTCGAAACCTTTCCATCAATTGCTGCATGCACCTGTGTGTGCGTGCGTCGTCGACGAGATGGTGTGAGAATGGGAAGATTGCACGATAGAATTGAATGAACGAATGAAAGAAAAAGCACTTCTCGTAACCAGTTTCACTCCACTAACAGATCCTTTTTAACTCTTAAAGATGTGCGTAAATTGCAACAAATTCAATTTAATTTATAAATGCAATTTCTCGAAAATGTTGTTCTATTCTTTTTAGTAGCAGGCTAGAAGACTTTTACCTTTCTACCAATGCCAGCCAGCAAAGTATGCAAGGAAAAAACGCAGTATATTTGTCTTGGGTCGAGTCTTGGTTACCTGCACACTACAACTGCATTTTTTTTATGGGATGAATGGGTTAAATGTTAATGGCCAGAGGGTGAAATTACTTTCTGGCCTAAGTATAGGATCGTTTAACAAATGCTGGGCTTTTAAACCAATAGACAAATTTGGTAGCCGATGATGTCATTTTTCTATCAATTTAAATCAAATCAGCTTAAAACAAGTGAGTCATTGCTGTCGGAACAGTAACATTTTCGAGAAAAACTATGACTCTGTCACATCGTCAGCTCAAAAATCCCTCCACATGTTGCGAACTGTGCCTCGTTGCAGTACCAAAGATTGTTGGACTAATTTTCAACTAATAGATGAAAATGGATTTGATCGCAGCTAATCAACGAAGAACCGAATAGACAGACGTGATTCGTTTCGCTCCGAATATCTGAATGAGAAGTATAAACGTGCCCAGTATCTCTGTTTTTCAGTTGTGAAAGTTTCAAGAACAGGCCGTCAAAGGAAGGCACTGGCAGCAGTAATTCGAGCCGCTTCGAATCCATTTGTTCTCAAGTGTATTGGGGCGAACTGACAAACGTGTTGCAATCTCTTTCGAATCTCTGAATAAAAAAAAAAAGCGTGCCCTATAACGATCACAGATGTGATTCGTTCCGATTTGAATTTCTGTCCATCTCTCTCACGCTATCTCTCTTTCTCTCGGTCTTTCTCTCTGTCTTCCTTTCTCCCTCGCTCTCTCTCTCTTTTTTCCCTCTCTTTATCTACTTGGACCCGCCTATCAAAGAAAGATGTTATGACTGGTGGCAAATATCCTAAATAAATTAACATATCAGCATTATTTCGACATTAGGTGTAAAACGGAGATTTAAGAAAAAGTGCAAAAGTTTGTGTATAAGAAAAGCAATAATGAAATAAAAAAGGAAAACAAACTGCCAGCAAAGAACGCATAAATCTGACGAATCAAACAGTAAATCTTATTTCTTTATAAGAAAGTATCTCTCATTCGGTTCTCTATTTTTCGGATTTTCGCAAGATGTTGCAAACGTTGGCTTCGAACCTTTTAAATCTTCAGCACGATGCTTTCGTAGTTTAAAGCGAAAAGATAAGGGAACGAGAAGCGAAAGAGTGAAGTAAGTAGCATGCTTTATATTTTGCAACGTATTTGACAACAATTTGAGCTTTTGTTAAAGCTACGCACATAGTTATGCATACCTACCATAAATGTTACCTACAAATGTATATCGTTACGTATGTTGCCATTCCATTCATGTGTGTTCCTGTAACAAACGAAACGTGTGGAAAGAGTTTATATTTAAAGCAACAAATTCTATTCGGTTTATATTGTATACACACACGTATGTATACAAATATTGGCAACAAAAGCCGGATATGCTTAAAAAGAATATATTTTTTATTCCTTTCCCTTCTTTATCTTAAGCTGGAAATGCAAATTTCATTTTGTTATATTGTATATATATATATATATATATATATATATAAATATATATATGTTGTATATATAAATATATATATATATTGTATACCATTTCATATTTGTGAGCGTTTTTATATGCAGCGAGTGTAGTAAGAATATTGTATATATTTATATATAAATGCAGTTTGTACTTTACATGTTTAAATGTTATTTAATTTATGCTTAACTTCAGACACCAAGATTTTAAATAAACATTGGAAACAAAATACAGAAATTTCTTTAAATTCGCTCTTAACACTTCAAATAGTCTTATAAGCTAAAGGCATTTATTTGCATTTTTTGCAAAAATGTTGTTACTGTTTTGTTTGACCTTCAGTCCACTCATTTTTCTTGTGTCCACCCGGTCCTTCTGTGGTGTTTAAGAGTTCTCCCGGTCAGATAACGTTTGGAAGAGAGTTAAACCGAAAGCGTCGCTTGTAAAAAGTTACAGAACATACACTAGGTCCTTGCATGTATTTTGATCGTTCTTTCAATTGACAAAGGTATTCGTTGAGAAAAATTGTCTACAACGTTCTCCCACTTCTCTGGCAAGACGATGATGTCGTATCGAAACAACGATATTGGTTTGGCAGCGATCACATCATCAACTAATTTCGCACGAGTGAATAAGCGGTAACCAGAAGACGCTATGTCTGCAACAGGGCATCCTTGGCAACGTGTGACCGGGGGTTGTCAGACCAGATGTTCAGTTTACGTTTGTTAACCGCTATTGCTGGTCTTTTTTGCACCAATGCATGGTTTCATTTAATCAATCGACAACGGTAGACATCTGTAGTAACACTTTGAGCAGCTCGTAATACATTAGACCTCTCTGATCCCACAGAAAAACTTTGTGGGCATGAATATCTCGCTTTGGTGTCGATGTGGATAGCTTCCTTAGACTAACCAATGACTTTTTTGCGGTTGAGATTGTCGTAGTAGATCCACTTTTCATTGCCAGTCACAACACGTCAAAGGAAGCTCTCATTTTTTTGCCTGGCAAGCATTTTCAGTTAATTCGTATGGAAGCCATTTTCTCTCCTTTTGGATCATGGAGACAGTTGCTTCATCAGTTGCTAAGGTGGTCGAAATTCCTTTGAGAGTTTAAGCTGAGTTTTCGTCCAATAAATCTTAAAATTAATCGTCTTCGAACTTTGTGATCCTGCAGGCCGCTCATTGTCATCGACATCAACTTTGCCACTTTTAAACCGTTGAAACCAAAACCAACAATTGGGATATGATAAAGCAGCGTCGCCGTAACCTTTTAAAAGTGTTTCACGGGTTTCAATAGTAGATTTCAAATCAAACAACAAAAGTAATAAATGTCGAAAACGCCGTTTTCAGCGTTCCATGATTAGCGTCTGTATACACTGTATATCTCAATAATACTGAACTGGATACTGGTGTTTTATGTGAAAGCATTGCTTTATCATTTCCACCAATAAACGCCGTAAATCAAAACACATGCAAGCGTACAACATAAGGTTTTATTCTGGCTTGATTTATTTACGTCAATAGATCTTTTGCATTTGCTGCTGCACAAAATTATGGGACAGTCATTTAGTCATATTTTCAGCCTGTGTACTGTTATTTAAACGCTTTAAGATAAAAACCAATATAGTACGAATTCACCGTAAACCGTTTATAAACAAATTTTTAGTCTAATGCTGTTAGTAATTTGTCAACCACAGCAGACATCGTTTCAATTTGATATGTTACAATAGTCCTTTATTAGTAAAAAGATAACTCTCACAACAAGCAAGACCTATGGTGGGCTATGGCTCACAAAGAAATACACTACGTCACTCGCGATTATTCATATAATGACGTTTTAAAATGAGACGATATATTGGAAGTGATGGAAAAATTACTCCGATCCGAACTATTTTCGATAGCGTTCATGTTCGCACATTGGAGAAAGCGTGAACCAAACTTCATCAAAATTCTCAAATATTGCAGATTGTAGGTTGAACACAAAAAAACAAAACAGACAGACGGATAGATAACCTAAAATTGATTCAGAAAGTGATTCTGAATCGATCGGTATAATAAATGTTATGTCTATCTCAGTTGCGCTTGGATGTTGGGTACATCCGCGCAAACTTATTTGTACTACAACAACTACTGGTGTAAGGTATAATTAACAAATAACTTTACAAAGTTTGGACTATAACTCCTTGAGTGAGCTTCTGTCTAAAATTCCCTTTAAAGCGAATATAACTCACTTGTCGTTTTAGTATCAAATTTGCATAAAATGCAACCAATGTTTTGCACAAACTTTCTCATCAGCATAAAAAGGGGAAATTCTAACCTCAGTATATTTTCAAAAAAACGAATTGTTTACGTCATGTTGCCTTCATGACAGGTAATACCATAACCTTAACAACAGATTCACCAACTAAACTGTGCAGTGCTGCACACACATGCTGAGAGTTTATGAGATGCGGAAAAAAGTATTATATTAATGCAGCAGAAGATCGTATTTTTCCACTTACTATGCCCTTTTTTTTCTTATTTTCTTTAGTTTCATTTTTTTCCTTTTTTTTAACAAACGATAATTTTTCAGTAAGTTTGATTATGTGCACCATTAAGCGAAGAAATTTTTTTTTATGCAAACAGCGCAACATCGTCTTCTCTAAACTAGTGTAAGAAACAAGCAAAGTTTTACATTATAGCATATAACAGAAAGAAAGAAAGAAGAAACGAAAGCAGAAGACAAGACGGTAAACGTCATTAGGCGGCAACATATGCGAATAAGAAGCGTAAAGAAATCGTCCTTTGTTTATTATATACATAAGAGAAGATGCCGACAATAAACACACACAGTATTACCTTAATGGAAATATGCCATAACGAGACCTGCATTTTTATTGCTTATTCGTAGGTGTATTAAATTCTGCCAAACATTTACAAACCGCGGCCGCAGAATTCTCAGATTGTATCGTCTTCCTAATAGGTATGAATTTTTAAAATAATTCAACTATCACTTCTTCAGTACTTTACATGTAGACAAAGGCGAAGAAGTGTTTTTTTTTCTTTGTAGAAATCAAAAAAACCTGTTCGTATAAGAAAGTTTAGCTACTATGGGAAAAATCTTATCACGCAATTATTCCTTGAACCAACGCATAAAAAAGAGCAAACCGATGTTGTGATCGTGTTCTAATAGTTTATCAGGACTATTAGTATACTAAGATTTTCTAACACATCTGTACCAGACGTGTTCCAAATTTTTTATACCATACACCGCTGCTAGGGTATATTCAGTTAGCATGGCTGGATGCAACGCCCAACAGAATTCAACATAGACCCGCCTTTATTATACTTATTGTTTGAAAGTCACTTACTGAATCCACCTTAGCTTAGCTGCCCGTCTGTCCATCTTGTATGCTTGTATTCCGCCTACAATTTTTGAGGTATTGTGATGAAAGTTGGTTCTAGGGATAAGGGCTAGTGAATATGGTTGGAATCGGTACACTTTTTCAATTGCTTTCCATATATTGTAAAAAGTGGTTATATGAATAACTGTACAGTGGTGTAGGGAATTCAATGGTGTGCGGGCCACGGCCTTTTCACTCGTTTGGTAATGACAGCGGTGTCTATGAGCCGATTGGTATCATACTTTCCTCTTTGTCAGACTGCATTTTTTGAAGTTTTTTCCTTTGTTCAGCTTTATGGAAAAGTTTATGGGCGAACGCACGAGTTTCTGGACTTTATCAGTTGACTCTAAAAGTATGAAACTATGAAAGTCTTTTCATAGAGACCCCACAAAGTGTATATATCCTCGATCAGCATTAAACTCTGAATCGATTTAAGCATCTCCGTCTGTCCTATTGTTTTTCTGTCCATCTGTCCGTCTGCCCAATTGTGTAGTATCTGTGGTAAACATTCTCACGTCAACACACATGAAAATATCGCTTACAAATTTGGAAATTTGGAATTGACCTAAACGTTTCAAAGGACACAACGCCTACAACGCCCACATGCTTGTAGGACACAACTTTTATTTTGAAAACGGAAAATTTCAGCAGCGCCCACTCCTTTCTATAGAACATCAAAATTTAATGCTTTCCCCTTTTTTTAGGACCAGGGCGATGATGGGTATAAAAGATTCAGTCACGACCATATATAACTTTCCTTTCTTCCTTGTTTCGGTTTTGCTCTGGGATTATGTTAGATTTTTAAACTTTTGTTGCGTCTCTACGCAACGAATGACGTTCACATGGCTTTTTTCAATAGACTGTATACCGAACAAAAAATGTATATAAAATTTTCTTCAGTTGAGCCTTACTTTTCTGCTTCTGAATGATTTCCGATGTGTAAGAGTATATTTTTAACCTGCCTGAGGTATTAGCCCAACTTTTTTTTAATTAAGGAGAGTATTGTGTAAAAGTTGAACAAACAAACCAAGGTGCGTTTAGAAGATCATAAAAAACACTGCTGGCAAGCTTTCCAAATTTTTCTTCCGGAGCCGTTCAATGTTTTACATATTGCGAGTCATGTCATGGACGCGTGGCGCTCATTTTTGAAGTCGATGTTTGAATTTAATTTCTCATTCGAATATTTTCTAGATTTACTTTTCAAACGTGGCAGTCAGAGTATCAGAAGAACACGCGGATGGATATAGCGGCATCAAGTCAGGATTTAGTGTCCCTACCAAAACCCTGCATACGTTTTATTAAACTTGTGTTTTCTCTTCTCTGGGCTACTGCAAATGCAACCAAGAAACTATCTAGAGACTATCATATCAAAAAATGCAAATTTCATGTTTACTTCACGATAAAGTATAATGAGAGTTTGTGCCCTTCTTCATAACTTGTCCATAGTATATTACACTTACCGCATTACGTGAAGGCACAAACTGTAACATCAAACCAAATAGATACCCATATACCAGGCCAATGCCGATTCCAATTGGACCTTGTAGCAGCTGTTCACTTAAGTTACCTTAAAGTTTATTACAAGATAATCGTTCATATCACATGCGTTTAAAACTTAAAGTTAAAGTAGTGTACCTTTTGAAAAGATTATGCCTATCATAACACCGAATAGAAATATGGCTAATATGTCATTACAAGCGGTCATAGCGTAGATGAGAGTGTGAATTCCACCATTAAGACCCAAACGTTCTTCCTTCAATTTCAACATAACTGTTACGACTACATTAGGCGAGACGGCGGTTATTATCAAGCTGCGAAAAAAGGAAATGGTGTCTTTAATATAAAAATTTTTAGGAAAAATAGCAGACGGAAAACTCATGTTAATCAACCACATGAACGACTTAATTTATTACTTTTCACATAACCATTATAATTAGATAAGTGCCCTTTTCTTTTTTTATGTTCTTTCTTTCTTGCTCATACGTAACGACTCATAGAAATAAATAAAAAAGGGTTCCAACATGTCTCCCATCCGTTTGGTAATCGTATATATACATGTGAAACCGGCAGCCATCAAACATCAACATCATCATTATCATCAGCAAACTGTCAACGTTTAGCAAGAATGTATCGTGAGACGTTATGATATTGTACGAAGTAGTAGCAACAGAACCAGCAGTGGTAGTAGCAGTAGTAGTAGCCGCAGTAAAGAATTTTTATGAAATGGTATCATGGCTGGCAATAAGTCAGCCTGGAGTGTAGTAGTCACAGTCGAGAAAATTAAAAATTCTAGTGTCATTAGCATAAGAAGACTTCTTCAACAACTTGTTTAAGTGTATATATCATATAAGTACAACTGCATTTTTTTGTTCCTTTTTTGAGTAAAGTGCAGACATATTCGGTACATAAGCATAAAACTACCAAAAAAATGAGAATTAAAAGAATGAGAAAAGAAATAATTGCACGAGTAAAAGCTTAACGTGAATACTTTTGTGTAAAATGAACAAACGCTGCGAAAATATTTATATAAAAAACGCATGCATACGTCTACTTCACATTGCCGCACATATACATACATAAATGTGAACGCGCTCAAGCATATATACGCTTGCCTGCATGCATACATACATACCTACATGGAATGTATTACGATTATAAAATTTAAGAATTTGTAATTTTTTACTAAGAACTTGTTCGGCATTTGAGGTGCATTGCATATGTGTGCACGTTTGTGTGGTGTCTGGCATAATAGAAATTTTACGTTAGGAGGAAACTTTCATTGTGTTTAAAAATTACGTAGAATGCTTATAAAACTCTTACACAGTCTGTCCACTATATATATATGTGTGTATGTATATAGGTATGACAACCATATGTGTATAAGGCAGTCTTTCTTTTTCCCTAGCGCTCTCTCCCACTATCACTCTCTCTCTCTCTCTCTCTCTCTCTCTCTCTCTCTCTCTCTCTCTCTCTCTCTCTCTCTCTCTCTTTCTCTCTTTCTCTCTGGTCCGCCAGAAGACTAATGCCACTTAAGATACAACTAGAAAAACGAATGGCACAAGTACTCAACGAGTATACATCTAATTATTAAAAATGCTATCTATTTTCATATATGTGGCCCGCGTTATGTGGTACACACGCACATACTACCACTCGTATATCGGTATATCACAAATACCATTGTGTAGAAGCGAATAGTCGTTAGAAACACTGCTATTTAAGTAAATTTGTGTGTCGTGAATGTATGCATGTGCACATGTTTGCTGGAAATCACTAGTCGTAACGCGGTTTATAATATATGACTTCATTTATTTTTGCATAAAAATTTTAAAAAGTGTCGTTCTTTTCTTCTTCCCCTTTTCTGAGAAATGATGTGTTTGCCAACCATACTAGAACGAGCGGAGGGAGTTTTCACCTGTTCATTTTTTAATCAGAAGTTGGGATGGATACCCAACAATAAGATTTCTTCTGTGAAAACTCTGACTGACCAAAACACTGTGAAATTATTCTATCTTGACGCTTCATATATGTGTAGCGATCAGCAGTAAAAGCACTTCTTAATAATAAACAAAAAATGTGACAAAAATGTGTGGAAAATAATGTGGTCGTAGCAAAGATTGTTGTTTTGTTTATGTGGAAGATGTGCACAACTTTGAAAAAGTTTATGCTGTCCTTTCGAAGAGATATCGTTAACCACAAGCTGTTACTCTCAAGTGACATAATTACGCTTAACAATTTAAAAGAATCGCGCCATTTCAACAGACATTGGCTGTTATACGCTAGATTGACATTTTAGTTTGTCTTTTAGGAACTAAGAGAATGTGTTCACAACGTGATAATATAATGGTCTGAACTGTCTAAGTGGAATTTGTTTCGATCTCTATTGAAATTCTCTTCGTGGAAAGAAGATTTTTTTTTAGTGAGTTAAAGGAAATAATGAAAAAAGGGAGAAAAGGGTGCGTACGTGGTTTCATAAGGTATTTGGGTTTTTAAGGAAGTAAAGCTTTTCATTCGCTGAAAAAAATCCTAGCTAAATTCAAGGCAACCTCCGATAGAACACTAACGGAATCCTTCGGAAAATCCTTGAACCTTTCGTATACCTTCTCCAAGTATGCAAATGAACGGCAAAAAATAACGTATTTTTATAAGCGAATTCATTTTCATTTCACAGTTATATGAACATAAGAAAAACAACTCCACCCGCTTATAAATGTGTGCGTGTGCTTCTGTATAAAGGTAGGTTTTTAACGTAGGTAAAATGAACATTTTGTTTCTTTGGCTGACAATTATTGCGCGCCATGGGCGATTGTCACACATTGAACCGCTTTCATCTTCACCATCATGGCCCTAACGTAAGTCGGGAAGTAGGTGTGAGGTTTGCTAATGAAATTGTATTAAATTGCCAAGTGTCAAATTAAATGGGCAGTTCGGGCCAACTAACAACTTTTTCACGGTGAGTGCATAGTAGTTTTGCATATTTAATAATTGTGCGAAATTTTGCAGCCAAAAAACTACACAAAATATGTGCACTTACTCGTACACGGATACAGTTATGTTGTTATTATACAATATTGCAATTTATATTTTTTAATATTACGCCTTACTCAAGGCAACATGGTAATGATGGAGCGTTTGTTCCTTCGCATATATATATATGTATGTACGATGTATATATATATATATATATATAAAATGTATCTTCAATGCGCAAAATTAAAACTTACCCCAAACAAACGCCCCACAGCCACGGCATGCTTAAAAGGAGTCGACCCAAAATTGCAATAATGGCTACTTCAGCCACAGTGGGTATCAAAGTCAAGCGTAAAATCATAAACCACAATTTCTTAAAAGCATTGGCATTCAAACCCAACCCAGCCAAGAGCATAATATTTATTAAAGCCATTTCTCTGAATAAAAGAAAGAAAGCTTTCCAAGTGAAAGAACAAAATTGCAAAAAAAAAGAACAATAAAGAAAACTCACCTTAAAAAAGCTTCAAATTTTTCATAATCTATAAAATTGGCCCAACCTAGATTGGCATATAGAACGCCAAAGAACAACATACCTAGCATATCAGGCAATTGTATAAATGTGAATAAAACGCCAATTGTTTGAGCTCCAATAAACAAGAAAAGTATACGCATAATAACTGTATGCGGTAATGCATACGTCGGCATCAATATGTACCCAATAGTCCAAAGTGATAAAAAGATGAAAACTATCGCTAAAGGTTCTGACATTCTGGCCCAATTTCCAACCAAGTAAATCCATCTGCAAAAGACATTTTTTTTTGTTTGCATTAAATATGTTTATGATTTTACTTTTATTTCTGGTTAGATTCATTGAATTTTCTTAACAATCCACGTTCACTGCGCATAGGATGTTTTTAATGGTGCATTAGGAGTGTTTAAAAGTTCGGTCACACGGAAAAAGAAAAATAAAAAAGGTGTATTCTATTCGCAGTCGCTTTTTTAGGAGAGTATGTTAAAGCAGATGAAACGACTGCATTTGCCTTAGAACGAATACCTTTACAAACGGACGATTATTCTGATTAAAACCAACATATGTCTTGGAAAGATCAAATGTCGAGGAAACTTGAAAGCCAATAAAAAACTGAAATGAGAGATTGATAGCGTAAAGTAACGTGAAGTAACGGATAGTAGTAAACTTCTTCATAAACTTATAAAGTCAATTGCGTGAGGCTTGCAATACCTATGGAAATGAAATCTTCATTTTAGATAGAATCTCTTTTATGTTCATCGTTTAACTACATACATGCATTGTTTATTCAAAAATAGCTACTTTTTTCTTAACCTTATGTCAAACATTTCTATTATGCGTTGCTTGAAATTCTTGGTATACATTTGCAATGTTAATTAATTTGATATAATTTATTTATGCGAAAGTTATAAATTACTCATTATTCGTAATTTGATAGAGTCATCTGAACTGATAGGTTATGTATGTATTCTCTCAAACCTTTAGGGAATCCTCTTACTGTGGAACACTTGACCATATTTGCTACGAACGTTAGTTGTCTGAATTTAACATTTCGTCCTTGAAAAGTAACAAATTTTGATCATAATTCGCCTTTTTCAGGAGAAGCGGATCTAATTTTAGCTATTTTACGATATAGTATTATTTTAGCCAAGTTACCAGGACTCAATTATTATTATGTTTCCTACGCTTCGCAAACACTTGTTTTAAAAATAAAGGTGAGAAGCCTTCAGCCCAGCTGAGTCCGCAGGTACAACATCATTAGTCCGAATTTTTTTGTACAATTTTTCTTATTTGATTTTCTTAGAAAATTGGTTAGTTTTCACGCAGACTCATTTTAACAACTGAAGGATTTTCGTAAGCATATAATGCTTTGCTTTAGGAAAACAGAAAGCAATTCCCGACAAAATGTTTGCAATATTTTCTTTATCCACATAAAGACTGGGCACTTTTTTCCCATTCCCCCGACATTTGAATTTCAATACATAATCGGCTAAATTATCATGGCCCTTAGACGGCCATCTTTAGAACGCAATGCGGAGCTATATCGTCAAGCATTGCTACAATTTAGTTTCGAAATTACTGGAGAATAAGAAAAATAACTTGACGTAGTCCGAAAATCCTTATTAAGTTGATTTTGTCTTTATAACTATAAGATTTTCCGAAATGCGATCACATCCGCACACCTGAAACAAGTTAAACTTTCAGGTAAAATGAACAAGAAATTTCATTGACATCCGGAAAGCGTAAAGTAACGAGTTAACAAGGACGAAAATAAGCAACAACGCAAATTTAGACGATTTCAAAGCATACCGTCATGGTGTGCGTGTTGTGCGACAAAAAGATTGTCGCACTTCAAGATACACTGGAGGTGTTTGCGGTGTCACAGATAAATAGCGTTTAAATGAGACACAAAAGATTCAAAATATTTAACAAGCTCAACCGCAATGTCACTTAGAAGACCCGTTATTTAGACAAACTCGCCTACATAATAAGAACAATGTAATCATTATACAAAAAAGTCACATTCTCAACGTCCTAAACCCTGAAACAATGTTTAACACAATAGCTTCTGTTCTACTGTTTCGCCCTCTAATTGTGAAACAAGTAATTTAGTTAAACACAGGTGAAATACATAGACAAACAAGTAAACAAATAAACAAAATTGCACACTTGCTGCAATATCGCCGCAAAGTAAGCAAATGTCTGAGTGTTTTATGTTCACACTTGTGCTGGATAAAAGAGCAGCAGAGTGTACTTGAAATAAACGAAAATTAAACAAAAAAAAAAAAAAAAGAAGAACCAGAGAAGCATAAAAGTGAATGCCAGATTTTGTTCTACGTTTACACTATATGCCGAAAATATATATGAGATCTGACATGTTCAGCCATGATTCGAAATTTCACTTCGTTTCTAAAATTTGCTTAGTAAATTTTCTTTTGAAGCTTACATTTTTGGTCCTTTGTATTGATGATCATCATATTTTCCGTTTTCTCTTGGGCGTCCATCACTTTCGCACCTTGTTAGCGAGTTATCGGCATTTGTTGTTGTTAACGATATTGGCGTTAAAGTTATAGGACCATTTAATTCGTTATTATTGTTAGCAGCCGGTAACATTTCCTTATGAACGTAGTGACACCTCCAATTTGGTTGGCTTTTCAAGCGGCTTTCCAAGGATATCTTGTGTCGTTGTTATTTGCCTGTTGCTTGATAAGCGATGAGGGTTACACTCCAAGGATTTTTATGTGCTTTTCCTTAAGCTTGATTGTTGTAGGAACTTCTCAAAAAAATGATTTAAGCTGAAAATTAAATACAGTTTATCTACAAATAAATGCAACTGTTTTTTATTTTTTAACTTCGGACATAATATATATACCGCTAGTTATAGATTTTACTCTCTAATACGCGAACTATTCTTTGCAGAAAAGAAATAAATACACATAAATAATTGATGTAATATTTAACAGTTCATTTACAGTTACCACAGTTACATAACTGTCTTCGACTCTGAGATATGCACTGGTATTTTAATTACAAGGCCAACGTTCGGCTTGTAGACGGCGTTCGCTAAAGAAAAGTAATGCTTTAAATGAAAAAAAAATTATTAAAAAACAATAATTAAAAAATGGGGTACTGTCTGGTTATGTCAAAGTCGGCGTTTGTAAAATTCGAAAAACTACTTCATTGCCTTCATGCATGCGCATATGCCCGTGAAGGCTCATTTAGCAAGCTCTAAATGTTTATTTGCCAAAAATTGTGAGCCTAACCCGTGGAGGTATAAAAAGAATATTCTTTGCTCTCAACTTCAAAAGTTTTTCTTTATAATTTTTGACATTTTTTAGGACATTTTTCCAAAATTCTTTATAAGATCTTTTTATTAAGATCTTAAGAATGATTTTATAGAAACTCTTAGAGACTTTCTCTCTAATACAAAACCTTTCTCACTTTACATACGAAATTTTAGAAATACGTAAGATGGCAGAGCGAACAAGACCAATGGCGAATCTGTTACAAGAACATCTTTTAGTTCTGGCAAAACGTTTCAAAGAATAACAAATAAAAATATTGTATTCGGTCGTGACCGAATTTGGTATATCCGTCACCGGTAACGTTGGTAACGTCACCGTTATCCTAACAAATACAAAAAAAAAGAAAAATAACTACATTTTCATATTTTACAATTTTCATAGTTACAATGTAGGTGTGGCTAGTTTTTTCTATTTTCAGAATAAAAATAGAAATTTATATGATGACCGCGTCGCACTTTATGAGTAACAAACAATAAACACGGAAAGCAGCGATGTTCACAGTTTTTATAATATAGGCGTGTGTCTTTTGATCGGGTTGGGTTACTTTCGAACCCAGATACTACATAACTGGACAGACGGACAGGACAAATGGACATGCTTATATGCATTTCGACGTTGCAACTGTCCCAGAATTTGTATACTTTACTACTAAAAATTATATATTGATACGGTATTATATTGGCAGGACGAGATCAATTTTCCCATTTTTACATACAGATACTACAGATTCATCCACAAAATATAGATTCAAATTTCCGTGGATTTATCTGTTGTAGTTTACGAATGATGAGTAGAAAACCAGTCAGGGGAATGTTTACAATAGACATTACTCAGATGGACAGACGGACACGCTTAAATCAATTCAGAAATTGATGGTGATGAGAAGTATGTATACTTTTTGTGGTGTCTGAAGTGTCTTCTCTCTGGACGTTGCAAACGTTTTCACAAAATCAATGTTCATCTCCTCACAAATTCTTTTATCGTTTAATCCTTTCTTAACTAAATACTCTGTTACAGCAGATTTTGTCAACTTTTAACGGTTCCGACCCAAAACATGTTCATTGTATTCATTTGTCTGAAATAATCTGATCAATAGACCTTTTCGGAACTCATAATAGAGTATTTAGGTGAAACGTGATGAAAGTCGCCATCGAAGGATACATATTCGCTCCCAGCATCGTTATGTGTACATATCAAACTATGGAGTTTCTGAACAACGAGTATGGCTTGTACATCGAATTCCAAGGCGCGAAAGTATCAATATTTCTTTCTTCTTTTTGTGAATTTGTCCTTGTTTTAGGTAAGGGAGAAGAGAAGAAAGATAGCGTGACTCCGCGAAGTGGGTGTAAGCAGTTTAAACAATTATTTATTCAAACCATGCTCTTGAGCTGGCAATTATAGCCGAGATACTGCTTAAAATATACAGAGGTGTTTGATATGTCAAGTGAACTTCTTCTTCTTGAGTGCTACCTTCTATATTCACATAGGCAAACACGTACGCAAATACACACGAACACACACAAGCATAGTATCCGTTTACTCAAGGCAAAGCAATATTCTCGTATTTACTACTTACATACATGCATTATTCAGTCGGTAGCGCATTCAGTAACATTTTCGCCTTAACTCCATAGGGTCTCCCGAAGGCGTTTATTAAAATTATAATACTTAACTGCTGTTGCCTACCATGTTCTGATATGATTGCGTTGAGTATTAACGAGCTGCCACTTAAGGCATTTCTCATTTACACTGTTGTTCCAACAGAATAAAACAATTAAAAACAATATCACAATTCATCCCTTCATCCTGTGCTGCAAATTTATATCCTTGTTTCTTACGTTATATCCATCCTAACGTTTGCTCAGCATAAGATGTACAGGCGAAAAGAAATCATAACGAAATAGAGATATTAAAATACATGGATCGATAAGTCCAAGGACTAAATAAGAAAAAAAACATTTCTTGTTTGCTAAATTAGACTTTGTTCATCGATGAAGTCTCATCCCAGTGTCGCACCATTAATCGTCCAATGGAAGCACTTTTTAATCGCACGATTTGTAAAGTCCCTGAAAACTTCAATTGCCGCAGTGTATTCAATATTGGATGCAAATGAAGCATCCTTCTAAGATTTGGAAAGAGATAATACTCGCCGAGATGCATTTGAGAAGAATAGGACAGGTGTGGCAAGAAAACAAAATTCAATTCATACAAATTTCCTTCCTTCTGCAGCTTCACGTTTCTATTATTTAGAAAAATTTCTCAATCCTACTGTAAGGACTTCCTTTGGACGTTTACAGTATTCAGCAGCCCATCGATGTCTGTCCACTTTCGTTTGAAATTAGCAAACTATTGATAAATTGTTGTTTGCAGCGACGACGATTTTCAAGCAAATACTGATTCTGAACGATGGATTTGCTCATTCAAAAGTCAATCTTTAAACCACAAAGAAAAATTGGATATTCAGATGGCTTTTTGAGAAGAAGAAAAGTAGGATCTCTGAAACTACCCTAACTCGTAAAGAAGTAGTAGTAATACAGAGCAAGTCCCGCGAATTACTGACCGATATGCTGAAGGACGATGTATTTGACTAACAAAAGACAATCTAAGCACTTCTGAGAAAGCAATAATTAAAACCGTGTTGTGGTGCTTTTTGTAGAAAGTAAATCAAATTTTACTTTACTTTTTTCTTCAGCTTAGAAGAGAACGATTTGCGGAAATTTATTTTTACGGTTAATAAATCAAATGTTTTACTTTAAATGGGAAACACAAGACACATCTGTAATATCGGAAAAGGGAGATCGGTCCCGTCTCTATAATTTTATCTTTTTCCAAGCCAAATTTGATTCATTCACTTTACAGTTACACTTTTATTGCCGTTAGACAAAATCCACAATTGCTTATCATTTTGCACCTAGTTAGGGTAAGGACTTTAATTTACTAAGCAAGATGCAGCTAATTACTAGTACGTTTCGTTAATATCTTAATGTATGTGTGCATAAACATTCATGCTGTTGAAATGTATTTGTATTTGCCTGAGCATTAAAGTAATGACGACACGAGTACTACTACTTTGTCTAATAAAAGTAAATAAATCAAATGTTTGCCATTAACAGCCGGTACATTTCATTATGAAATGCGTTGTATAAGATCTATTTGGCCTTCAAAGTGTTTTAGTCATTTCGCATTAATTTAATGCAAATATTTACATGCGCGGCGAAGCTTCTGCAAGATTTTGTTGTACAAACAATAATGATTTATGCTATGATGCTATGATTAAAAAAGTTTTTTTTGTTTTCGTTGAGCTAGATATCTGTCCCAGTTTTAGTATTCTTCAATTATCACCTTAAGATTTGCAGCAGTCTTCTGTAAGAGAAGACTAATAATCATTTTTAATGAATAATAAAATTACACACAAAACAAAGATATACCAGTGATGCCTTTCTCGTCCGCACCAGAGAAATTGACATTCAAAATTAAATTTCACATATATATTCTTTATACAGATAGTAGGGTGTTATTTTCAAAATGGGTTTCAGAATGGGTTTACCCAGCTGTCGCCAGGAAAACTATTACAGGCCATGCAGTTCGCTAACAATGTCGGGTTAGATTATTAGTTATCGTCAATTTGATTCATCAGCCTTGAGTAAACACTTCTTAATGACAGACATATGAACTTTGCGCTGAAATGATTTAAATGTTGTTTTTTCGTTTTTTTCTGTTTCATTGGCAATCACGTGCGTAGAACTAGGACGCATGCAAAAAGAGTGAATTGATTCACCGACGCCAAGACGAGCGGACAGGGTTTATTTCGTTATTCTTTTCGCTTTCGATGACTGTTCTTTTCGGAAAAATGCTCGCTTATATCTAACAAATGTCTTTAAGGGCACTATGCTGTACTGACATGCATAACACAATTTATATATGAGATGATATCAAAAATATGACTAAGATGAGTGGTTTTAAAATCTTTGAATGCGAAGACTAATAGACAGGAGCTCCTTTCGGAGTTCACCGTAACACTCAGAATGATCTACCATTTAAAACTGTTTACATCCCTTCAAATTACAATCCGAGACGCTATGGGCCGTTATTCAATGTAACCATAACTATATAAATTGAATATGGAAAATCTGTACGGGTTCTTTAGCTTAAAGCGTCACCTTCGGTGTATTGAAGTCATTGGGCACAAAGCAAAGAATACAGCAGACTTTACCAAACGCATACGAAGGAATATAACATTTCCTACTAAAAGATTGAATACGAACTTAGCAAAACGTACTCTTCAATGTGCTCGAGAGCTTTCGTTGGTTCTCTTATAATTCTGTTAAGAGGCAATTCACTACTTGCTTTGTGTAATCTTGAATAAAAGCACGCAAGCTCTTTACCACGCTAGCTTATTACCCGCTGTTGATGATTTCGCTAATGCGTAGCGATAATCTTCATGTCGCTTTGCTTGAACTTTATAGAAGTAACTCAACAGTTTCGTTAAATGAATTCGATTTTAATATAGCAATGTCACTTTGCCCTCATCCAATATAAGCAGGAGAAATTATGAGCTAAACAATTCATTTCGGTCCCTAACTTCACCTCGGAGAGTTTAATTATTCTCAAGCAAATAATTGGTAAACTTTCTTCGTGTTTCAGTCCACATAGGGTATATTTTTGATCGATATGCACTTTCTATTAAGGTTTAAAGGCTGTGAACGTGTATCAATGTCACATTGCGTGTATAAATTTTGTTTCTGTTATTTATATTTTCAAAATTTGAATTTTGTTTTAATTGCATTTTTGATTTAGTTTTAATAATTTCTATTTCAAGTTTTTTTATACCCGTCATCGAAGTATGGGGGGCATATTCAATTTGACAAAACGTTTGCAATGCCCAGAAGGAAGCTTCACAGACCCCACAAAGTATATATATATTCTTAATCAGGATCAATTTCTGAATTGATTTAAACATGTCCGTCTGCCCATTCATTGGTAGATGTAATGTCTGTTATAAACATTGCTCTGGCCGCAAAAATTAAGCTATCACCTATAATACAATTTGCAAAGAACCCAAAACTTCAGTGTATGCGCCTATAACACGCCCACAGGCCTACGTAACAAAGCATGTGAACATCATTGCCTTTTCCATGCTTAAATTTCCATTTTTATTCCCGGCTACGCCCGTCCGGTGTTGCAGAAAATCTAGCTCGTTTCCTTTTTTTTCTTAAGATCATTTTCATAGGATGGAGGATAGAGTGTAAAAAATTCTAACTTGCTTTTTTTTCTTTTAATTTTTTTTGTACTTAGCTGATAATTTGATTTGCAGCTGAGTTTTGTTCAGTAAATAAATAAACAACAACAAAATATCAACATGTATATTAAAACTGAAATTACGGAACTGATCTATATAATGCCGCATAAAATAGAAACATTAATTAATTGAAAGAGTCTTGTTTGGGGCATATTTTTCCGCATATTTTTTTCAAACTTGTTGTAATTTTTATAATTTCGCGTAAATTACGTCGTTAATTACTATATAACAGTCAAAAACATTTGCAAAAAAATTTTTTTAACCAGAACCACGAGAAGAATTCAGTATTCACTTTATATATGCCTCCCATGCGAGGAGGAGATTTGTGAAATTCGTTCTAATCACTGAGATTATTCCTATATAGAAATTTCATTAGCCACTGGTTGATAGAGTGTAAACGTCGCGCTATGCATGATTAATGTAAAAATTATTAAATTAAAAAAAAATAAAATTTGCTTTTATTTTCATATAATTAATGGTCATAAAGCGATTTCTTGCCATCGGTTATTAGATTGTTCTTACGTGTATATACTTGTTAAATGCAAAACGAAATTTTTAATTAAAATAAACAAAAACGTTCAGCAGAAAATTTGTTAATATTATTTCTGCCAACAATTAAAGTTAGATGAGTAGCGTATATAAAGCAAATTAAAGCACTTGTGTTTAACTTGTGTTCTCAAAGCAATAAAAATCCAGAGATGATGTGAAATTTATTAACGTTAAGATAGAACTAATCAAAAATGAACAAAAAAATTGTTTTATTTTGCTTTCCTTACACTACACACTATCGCTATCGAACCGTTCACGTGTGTAATTAGTTTGCATTGAATAAAATGAATGAAGATATGGAAGAAGATAAAGTGTTAATTTGCTTTTCACACAAAAAAAATGAGATTACTTCTCTTTGATTGTTGTTGTTTTTTTTTTTTGTTCTTTTCATTTCTATTTATTTATATCGCATGCAAGCTGTTAATGAATTGTTGATAATTACTAAGCAAAATAAATGCTGTGTTGCTGGAGCAAATTAAGCGAGCAGCAAATTGGGCAAAACAGAATAAAAAAAACTCTAAATTATACTTATTGTTAAGATCAGCTAATGTAATGATTAAGTGAAGAGATTTTAGAAAAACAAATTTTCTTTTTTTAACGTGTAACTCTCAAGATATGCACTAGACGATGCTTCGAAGAAGATGCGTCAGTTAGTAAAAAAAAAACAAATATAGGCCATAATTTTGAAATTATTCTAGTAACTATTATCGCAATTATCTAGCTTGGAATATCCGGAAGTAACATTAGCGCCAACTATTCTTGGAAGAATACAATACAATAAAGGCAAATGCATCATATTGTCTGTTATATGCAAAAGTGCAAATGGCGAAGCGCCGTAGGCTATGAAGGGCCGTATGGGTTGTACATTCTGGAGTGGTGATCCATCACTATGCATAAAACAATATATATTCTTGTTATAGTAGTATATCAATTTTGATATTCCGGAGGAATAGATGACGCTCCAATATCAATAGGATATGGTTTCAAGTCCCGCAAACTATACAGAAATAAACTCCTCCTCCGTGATTTGTGATGTCTTTGATGTTGCGCAGAATAGGACCAAATGTGTGTAGTTAGGTACAATTCTATGTCTGTGATCCGCTGACAATTTTGAGGTGGAAAAATAGATGCAAGCAAAGTTTAAAATCTATCTACGGGAAATCTTCCAGGTTTTCTATCTAAGGCTTATTTGTCGTATTTTTCTGTCCGAAAATATTGTATTCATTTGCATTATTTTTTATCTAAATATAGAAGTTTGAAGTTTTTTCATAGTTTTAACTCAAATAATTTCATTTGAAATGTATTATCTTGAAGCAAATAGTAAAGAAAACTTTTAGTAAATTTTAACTTAAAGAATGCCAGCTAACTTTAATTTAAGAACGACTGCACACTTTATCTCAGAGTCGGTAGCAACTATTGTCATCGCAATCGACACACTAAAAATGTGCACTTCTCTTTCACTGAAGCAATTCTAAGGGCAAATCTGATGACCACATTTGCTAAGTTGACACGTTTTCACCCAAGAGCAACCAATGTTGAACATGGACGAAATCCAAATGTTATTACCATCTTTCCTCCTTGCATTGTTCAAAAAGAAAAAGAAGAAAACTTGGAGTTGGAAAATATTATCCACATATCCCTTATATAGAATCGATATGTTCCCGTAGTATAGTTCACATGTCTTATTACTAATTGATAAATAACAAAGTTAATGCACACAATCAATTCTATTATGCATGATAGCCATTCCATGCATTCGCTAATGGCTTAAGTATAGATTAAACTATGACAAGAAAAGAAGATATTGCCCCACATATCCACATCATCCATATGTTGCCAGGCTTGCTTATCATTACATAACATGTCACATTTGCAATAAATGCTGTTACGATGCACACAATGCTTTGTCTACGTTTTGCATTGACTAAAACTAAGAAAAACAATCGAAAAAACGGAGATGAAATAATTTTCTTTCGTCTTTCTCCAATCAAAATTTACTCTTTTTAGAAAAAGATTGCTTTCGGCCTTTTCTTTCTTTTTTGCGTAACATCGAATGATATAAATAATATTAACAAAACCTTTAAGATGAATGTGTATACTTTTTATTTCATACATATTCAATTTCTTACGTTTCATTTGCCATTTGAATAAACACGGAACCACTTCCGCACAAACTTTTGTAAAGATAGCGAAAAAAGAAAAAGAGATCAAAACACTTTTGCACCGTTTCGTTTGATCTTAAGAATAAGTATGCAAAGTAAAAAGGCAGAGAATTGTGGGAATTTGCGAATTTACTGCCAGCATTTCAGGTTAACTTGACGCGTCCGCTAGTAAACATTCAAACGGCAACAAAACAGACGGCAAGAAATAAAGTCAACATTTACGAGAGCAGTTAACTTGAAATCCGAGGCAAGTATTAAGGAAAACAAAAATGCACAAGACTACAGTACTACAACTAAAACGTACGCTGGCTTGGGAAAACTGCATGTTTGTTTTTTCAAGAAAGCAGAAAAAAAGAGCGGGGGCGGCTATAAAAATATTTTTTCTTCGCTATGCATAAAGCACTTTTATGATAAATCGAATATATTTGGTGATTATGTCATACATTTTGGTGTGATTGATAAAATGTAACAATAATCCTCACTGGTGCTGCAAAGTTACCTCCAAAATCTAATCGAGCGATTCTTATCAGCTAAAACTACATATTTTTCGCTTAATTTGTTATGTAATGAACAAGGGAACTATAGAGTGTTACAAAATAAACTGGCATTTTCATTTTTGCCAGTAGTTGTAAAAAAGTTAAGGCTGTAGTGTTGCCCGCAGAATGGAATTTATATTCCATATTAGTAAGCAATAACTCCTAGATTGGCGTGTAGATGTGGTGCGTTCAAACTAAATGCGAAAATTCATAATATTCAGTTACTTTTGCCTTATGTTGTTTGAAGAAACACATTAGATTCATAGCCTAGCACTGCATACTAGCGATTTGGCTTTCATAACACGAAGAATATGAGCTTAGTTTACATTGCCTAAGCTCATCCAATCTAAATATCAGTTAGGCGAATCGATTTCATCAACTTCTGCAAACCATGATGTGACAAAACCAGCATTCTGGTTTTAAAGACGAAGGTATACTGCCTCGCTGCTAGTACGTAAGCTGTTTTCGATCTAACTTGGAAAAAAATAAATATTGATTGGAAACAATTATGTACTGCTATAGTTTTTAGTTTTTAGAAAATTAATTCCTAAAATTTTTTTTAACAAATGAACTCCCAAAACTCCTTTAGGTTTTGCAAGAATTAAACTACTTAGGTTTTTCAAGAAAGTAACTCTTACACAAACCCTTCACATTTTCAGAAAGGTAACTCCTAAAAACTCTTTAGGTTTTTCAAGAAACTAATTTCTAAAAATCATTCAGCACTTCAAGGATGTAACTCCTAAAAATCCTTTAAGATTTTCAAAAACCTCAATCCTATTGCCCCTTTCCTTTAGGTTTTTCGAGAGACTAACTTCTAAAAACCCTTTGGGTTTTACAAGAAATTAATTCCCGAAAACCTTCTAGCTTATTAAAAATTTAACTCCAAAAATTCCTTTAGGTTTTTCAGGAAACCAACTTTTTATAGCTCCTTTAAGATTTTCGGCAACTCCCTTACGTTGTTAAGAAAATAAATGTCGCTATAAAGAATGGGATTTTTTTGTTCTGCATAGCTCGCAACAGCAAAGTTATATCAAGAAATTGAATATATAGACTTTATTCTAAATGAACATTTTTCTATTACCCATTGAAAAAAGAATGGAATCAAACAAGAAAAGCTAGTTTTACTTAAGTGTAAATATAAATTTATTATGATTACTCTCTTATACGCAAAAAAAATATACTCCGACTTACTACGACGAATACATAAAATACATAAATTGTCAAAGTTTTCGAAGCAAAAAAAAATAAAGTTTTCTAACGATATGAATGACCAGAGTTTTTAGTTTTTCGTTTGAAAATATTCGCACATCGGTCGATGGCGGTAAAGGCATCATAACTTTAAACTTCTACGTTATCATCAAGCGCACATACACTTTGATGTTGTTTGACTTTTTTCATTTTTTAATATTTTTTTTTTTTTTTTTTGTTCTTCATTCAAAATTCTAGAAACTTGACGCTAATGTTGCATAAAAGTCCGAAAAACCATAATAAAGAAAGACTGAAAAATAATTTAAGTTTTTCGTACACAAATATTATGCGAATGTGCCGAAG
This sequence comes from Glossina pallidipes, assembly GCA_000688715.1. Classification (NCBI taxonomy): domain Eukaryota; kingdom Metazoa; phylum Arthropoda; class Insecta; order Diptera; family Glossinidae; genus Glossina; species Glossina pallidipes. Next base: position 1,374,776 of record KK499801.1, on the reverse strand, counting down.
TCAAAGAAGTTGTGTATAAATGGTTTCTGTCCATGTGCTCGTGTATGCGTTTTGTGTGAGTGAGTGTTTTTGTTTGATATGGTTCGTTGCAGGTGTTAATTTAATAAAATATGTGCTACTTTGCACTTATCACACAACCGTTAAAACAAAAAAAACAGAAAAAAACAAAAAAATTCCTTCTTCATAAATTCGAAAAGAAATTTCGCAACTTTCCGAAAACTTTTCCCGTACAATTTTTTGATACACAGATACACAGACACAAAGAACGAATTCAATAGAGTAAATATTTGTTTCTAACTTTAGTGTTAATAAAAAAAAGGAAAACGAAGAAGAAACCAAAGTTTATGGACACAATTCTCTATAATCATAATAATGAGTTAAATTCTCAGTTGAAACTATTATTATTTATCGTTGTTTGTGCGAAAGCCAGCCAGCAGCAAGTGAATTCCCATAGCAACTAATTCATACAGTGTGCACACAATTGGGAAGAAGTAGTTGAGTTTATAAATTGAATTTATAAAATTGAACGAAACAAAAACTCTTTTCTATTACATTCTAATAAATTATAAAACGAAAATTTTTTAACATTTTTTAGAAAATTATACTCGAAATAATATTTTGTAATATATATATATATACATATATAATTTAAATATCATTTTTTAAGTCTGTTAACTGGATGAGAAGACACGGTTAATTGTTTAATGTGTTATCGGATTGATTGATCGGAACTTTGATTTCATATACTAAGAGTTGTTCGACCGACCTGAAAGATAGGAAACGCGTGCCTTATAAGGGTCCAAACAAACCAATATTAAAAACTTCTCAGACCGAAAATAAGCTAAGTTTATAATGCGGTATCTGAATTTGCTCCAAAGCTTTGTTTTCTTGGTTTTTCTAAGCGAATACCACTTTTCAACAATTCGCTATTTTTATTTCAATCCTGGAAACATTTTCGAAATTCCCATGAAGTGGCGGGCGGGTCAAAAATAAGTACGATTTACACTGCGTTTATTCACTCGCATTTCGCCATGTGTGATGGTGGGCCTTCAGGCCTTGTCCGGCAAACGGAGAGCGAAAGACTGTGGCATTTATGGATGAAAAGCCTGCTTAACCGTCCGGACTTTTTTGACCAGAGGACGTAACGTAAATTGTATTTTGTTTATGTATGGATACACCAACGGCAACCGTTCGAATCTTGTTGTAGGACTAGCCGGTTATCTCATCCACACGCCTCGAAGAGGCTCTACATCGCGGAAAGCAAGATATCTATTTTTCGTTCTTCAACTGCATAGGCTGCGTTCGAAACAAACTACCTGCAATGAGGTTTGACTCTTGTCCACGTGCTTCTAAATCCATTTGGAAGTTGCACAAATACTACTCACTCTTTGCTTCTTCCTCTTCCAACTACCTGATAACATGGGCAGGGGAGATTTCCTCAATGGCCAGTCAAACATAAAAAAAAAACAAATAAAACTGGGCCTCTCTCCTTCTTAAGCCTAGGAAAAATTGAATGCCAAGCAGTCCAAGCCTTGTAAGTACGGGTAATGCCTCAAAAACAACTTAGCTGCCATGACTTTTAAGAAATATTTTAATAAAACCCTTTTCTTCCACTCAAGAAATCAAATCTTATCTATCTAAATAGGTGTGGTTAGTACTAGGGTCATTTAATTTGTACCTGTGTAGTTGTGAGAATGAGATTTCTTTATGACAAATAAGATAAAGAAAACGAATCAATTCTTAATTTAAAACTTTTTTTGCTATCACATCAGTGGAACCATAATGAAAGCGTATTACTTGACTTTTTTTTTATTAGTTGGCCTCGAAAGGGAAAATCCAATTTGAAGCGATTACTCATTTTCAATAGATCTGGCCTCCTATCCCCTGTTTACCCATAAGCTTTAAGAAAAGCATTTCGCTTCTTTGAATGAAAAAAAGGCAATTACAGAACAGATGGGAAATGACGATGAAAATCGTCTGAAAAAGTGCATACTAAAGAAAAAACAACATTAAAAGAAATCAACAGAAAAATACAACAATGAAATGGCTAATCGGGGGAAAAAATTAATACACTTAAGAGTAACTGTCCGTTGACCTATCAGTAATTCATTGTTAGGCTGTACGATTTCAAAGGAAGATCACTAACCAAATTCGCAAGACATTTTAAAAACTGTCTGGACAATTTTCAATGTTTTCCATTTTCAAAGATCAAATGGGCTATGTTGGCTTAAAATTTCACAACACACACACGAGGAAGGTTTTTAAAGTTCACACAAAATTCTCTGACTTTAAGCCTCAAGGAATTTTAGAGTTCTTTTAGCAATTGAGTCTGCGGTACTGTAGCAATTTTTTAACGAATCTAGTTTTGGGATGCAGTAAATATTAGACGAACAAGATTGAGGCTAAGCAAGGTCATCCCTCCAATTGCACATCATTCCTACGTTCTGCCCATTTTAAAATACCTTAGCCGACGGATAAAAGTAGCATCTTTTTTTTCAATGTGCCCTATTCGTGTAACATGGTGACGGCCAGAAAGGAGAAGAAGTAAAGGGATGGAAAGATACAAGGAGGTGGCCGCATTTTAATGGGTCAGTGTGCCCATTCGGTGAGTGTTATTCCTTTACTCATTGGACACTCACTAAATTGACGACTAAGGTGCATTTGACATAAATGGGCGTATGCACGTACGCTTTTTTTAAAATTATTTCTTTTGCGCTATGCATTACCTAACCTGGCTGTGTTACCGTTTTATATCCAAAGAATGATTTGTTATTGTTTTCCTTTAAACGTGTATTTTGGAATTTCTCCTTTGTTTTCTTCTTTTTTTTCTCTCAACGTTTTCCTTTGAATTTTTCATTATCATGCAGTGAAATATTTAACTCTTTGCTCGCTAACGCTCGTAAGGGGAGAAGGAATTGTTGTGTGAGAGCGGTGAGAAGAGAAAAACTTCCTTTCCTCTTATTTCAGTAATTTAATTTTTATTTACACAAAAGATTGTTTATGATGAATATCCTTTCACTGAAGCACATAGAACTTTTCTCTTTTTCTTCCCTCATCTAGCTCATCTAGTTGTATGCATATGTGTATATGTGTGAGATGTGCACAGACTTTATAATACGATAGGTGTTCTACTTACCTATGTTGTTTGCGTATTCAGGTTGAAAGTTTCGAGTATTGCTTTAAAAATATGTTATGCGGTTTTATTCAATTTCATATAAACCCATATTCACATAAACACATACACACTTAACCGCAAACGAGAAATAAATAAAAATATAAATAGAAAATATTGTTGGGTACTTTATATTGGAAAGAAAGAGAGATAGAGAGAGAAAGAGAGAGTGACAAAGACAACAGACTGATGCATGGAGCAGGAAAAAAGAGATGAGAAAGGAGAAAAATCGCCCACTCTCGCACTTTTATAGAAGAATAAACAATCACATATTCGTAACGCAAGGAATACACAATACGAGAGCAAGTGGTGATGTGGTATGAATTTGTACGTATGTGGGCTTGATGTGTGGAATGGTGGATATGCAAACAAATCACAACGTTGTACCTTATTTAGCTGATGCAGTTCCATTTGGTTTTGTATAAACGCCTGTGTGTGTGTGTGCGCGTGTGCGTATATGTATGTTCAATCGCGTGTGTATTGTAGGTATGTGTTTTATATTGAATACCAAGCCACTACAGCCACTGTATTTATATATGTAAATAAAAGTGTTTATTTGCTGTTTGTTTGTGTCGTGTGTACAATTGTGCGCGTTCCTATTTATCGCAGCAATAGCAGTAGTAGTGGTGTGGAATTCTACCCACTTAAGTTCACATGCCAGTATCACTATTATTATTTTACATATACGTGTAAACGGTATATACATGATGTGCTTACTGCTGCTATACTCCTATACTACTACACATGTATACTATGTAAACGAGACACACAACATTTGTGCCAGCGATTTATGTTTATTATTACATAAAAACGAACGAAGAGAACGAGAAAGAAACAAAAAACAAACAAACAAATGCACACATATTAGAATGTCACATGAAAAACGAAAAAAGTCGACATTTTAGAAAACTATATATATATATATATATATATGTACACATATTTATACAGATCGGTGTAATATTTCACTTTTGTATAAATTGTAGTTAGGTTAGCATCAAATATACGAAAGCGCTCTTAAAGTAGCTCTCAGTTTCTGAAAACTACATTCGTTTGCATGTGCACACGTCGGCGAAGTACAATTTCGTGGAAGGATGTTCTTTGCCTTTACAATCAGTTGAGGGAATAAAAAAAAAAGGAGGAAAATAAAAAACTGTCACATATTATTTACTCTTCCATAAAAAGGTCGTAGTTAAATTGCATTTAATATTTCCCTCATTAGAGAAATGTTTATAACAATGTTTTCTTGATTGTCATTCATAAGGATGTTTAAATTGTACACGTGAATGTTTTTCCTTTTTATGTATAAAAATACGTCTACATACCTTGTCATTATATAGTCAAATGATTTGAAATCGTCAAATACTGAAATAGCGGATGGCTTCACTTAACGTAACTAACCACGGAAACATCCTATCAACAAACGGTTGAATGTACTAACAATCAGAATTACTCTTTGAAACTCCATAAAGTGTACATATATATGTACATTGTTTATCATAAGAAGCAAGTGTGCTTTTAACCGTACAATAATTTCAAAGAACGTCTCGTCTCACTGCAGCACCCGAATGATGAATAACCAAATTTCGCCACAAATAAATAACGCGATTCCTAGAATTGTCATGTTATATCCTTATGTGTGTATATCTATCATTGTGAACGGGTAATGAGTTGAGCTTGACTTTCTTGACTTCAGGGATTCACGTTAAAGGTTACTGCTCCACATAGATTCCTTAATCGCTTTAACCATTCAGTTGACACACTTTCATATTTATTCTTCGTTCATTCATACAGTGACTCGACTCATAAATTCATTCATTCACAATAATTATTAGTTTTCCATTTGGTTTTGAATAATTTCATTAAAACTTTTCAAAAGGTTTTTTTCTAATTAGAATCAGTTCGTATTTATTGAATAGCAGCAAAAACCAAACAAATGATTTTTGAACAATTTTTAATTAACGTTTCAATAATAATAAATGTAACAAATTGAAATATATTTTTTCTATTGTTTTTTTTTTTTTGCGTTTTAATTAAATTTTTATGAAAAAGTAAAAATAAATAAGTGAAATTTTTAGAAAATTTTTTATTCATCAATTTATGAAATTGTTAACGTAAGAATATAAGTACGCGCTGTTAGTAAACACCCTAAGATTTCTGCTCTAATTGACTTCAAACTTTAAGACATGATACTAGTTTTCTAAGTGTGCCTTCATAGTGATTATATATGAAAATGAAGAAACGTTCATTTCGCATTTACTACCCGATATACCATTGCCCTGAAGACGATTACACAGGGCTTCAGGCGAATAGGTTCATATCCAAAATGAATGCAACTGAAGTAAGAGAAAGCAACAAAATTATTTTTGGATGTGGCAGCTCTTTGTATAAGCACCGCCCTTAACCTTTACTAAATTTCGATATTCTGTTATAGGCAGGCATAGTATGGGATTTGTTTCAAGGTATACGGTAGCGTAAAACGCAGAATATAGAGTCAGATTTTTATCGTAGCATCTTTTACGGTTTATTAGTACAGAACAAAAACCTAAAAGGAAGAGATAATGTCTTTAATGAATTTAAAATTGAAATCTTCATTTTCACGACAAAGTGACAGACGTTCTTAAACGGATCCGGACTATAATCAGGCGATTAAGAAGGGTCCTGCTTTCAGGATTAAAAAATCAAATATTAAATTCCCTTGCTTCAGTATGACGACATCTAAATTGTCTCGTCAAAAAGATTAATATGCGATCAGGTGAATTGGCTCTAGGTATTTGAAATTCGAATAATTCCTAATCTAAAACCCACCCCAGTGCCCTTGGGAGAATTTTCCGATCGTAATGTATAAATAAATTTTTTTTTTTTTTTTTGCTAATGATTGTAGGCGGATCCCATGTGCGGCTTTTGGTGATCGAAAACGATTACAACCATTGCCAAAAAAAAGCTCGCAAACAATAAAATCTAGCATATAAATCAAGTCCAATACTTGCAAGTGTAGGCTCACGTTCATGTTAACATGAAACATGCAGTTTCTAGACAATAATCAAAGAAAACAGAGGGAAGCAGATAAGCAAATTTCTTCACGTTGTAAACATTCGAAAAACATAACGTACGCTCTGTAGTGTCATACTTCGCAAAATGTGGTTTCTAAGAACCATAGGCTTACTAGTAATTAGATTGACGGCATTTATTTGTACTTGTAACCGATCTTATCCAGACTTAAAGTAATTCCCGCTTTCAGTTGTGCGTATACACGAATTCGACTTAAAAGATAACTATTGCTTTTTTTTTTTTTTTTGTTAGTTTAATTTTCTATGAACATTTTTTTCTATCAACATTTTTGTTCATAAACTCAATTAAATGTTACGATGAACAACAGATAACGATTCGATTAAGTTAAACTTAATAAAGAAATTTTCTTAAAAAAGTAAAAAAATTTTTTTTCTTATTATTCGCTTTGTGCATCATTCAATTACGCCTAACATTAGTGCATTTCCACGTCCCATGAGAAAAAAACTTATATGAAAGATTCCGGCAAGTCGAGGAAAGAATGGGGAAAATTTCAATACCATAGAAGTCCACCAGTTAAATTAGGACCGGAGTTGTGATAAAAAAGTCCATAGCAGAGTTGCCTTTGGTTTATTAATGACCTGTGTGCCATATCTGACTTCCTCGAAGTTAAACATGACCCAAGCATTTCCACAGAATGCCGACTTTTGACAGCGAAAGATCTTAGAGGCACTCAGACAATAAACGCAATAACCCAGCTTCTACACATCGGATTGCTATGCACGTCCGAGAGAACGTAAAGCATATATCTTTCCAACTTAAGCAGCCATTGCCGGCTGCTTCAATGTTTTGCGAGAATTCATGTTTACTTTAAAACGCACTTATAGCACGTATAGCGATCATCCGCTTTAAGTGCTTAGCCAGCTATGCCACACAAGAATTCTCCTGCTTGCATTGCCCTTACAATTACCATGCTTAAGAGATGGTAGAGGGATACACGGGTTTCTTTAAGTTTGCCCCCCTGCATCCACCGACACCTACAGACAATTAACTGCTGCCCTTTGAAAAGAAAAAAAAATTTTCTACTTTCTCTTGCTTTACTTCACTTTACTTTTCTTTGCTTTTCTTTACTTATTTCCACTTCATTGATTTCTTGATCTGTCTTTTGTGCATGGCTTAGTAGTGTTGTCTTAAAATCCAGGTATAAGGAATTTTTAAACAAAATCTCTTAAGATTTTGCTTTTAAGCGAGCAGCGAATTAATAAAATATCTGCGCCACCTCTCCACGCATACACACACTCACACTCATGCACTTAACTGGAAATTTTTTGATATCTTAATTCGTGACAAGCAATGACGAGAACAAAGTTGCCGCTGAACGTGTGCTTTCGCATTCGCGCAATCGACATTAGTGTTCATACCGTGCATATCATACACTCAATATAGATAAGTGGGTGGTTTGTTGGGCGATTACACTAGAAATGAAACATGTTCCAAAAGTTCATGCTTTATGTACAATGCATGCACGGTATTGCGTGCATACATATTGCTAGTTACGACGGTACGATTTATTTATTAAAAGCAGCACATATTAGCATTAGTTTTCGAAGAGAAAGCAAAAAAAAAAAAAAAAAAAAACGCTTACATGCCATCACTCGTACACTTATGTGTACATCTACTTATATTCATAAATAACTCTATCCAGGATTTGTATAGTTATATGTGCGTGCATACATACGTATAAGCGTGTATTATACCAACTCATATACCAAAACGATTCCCTTTTTGCAATTCGTCTTCTATATTTATATGTATGTATGTATATGTGATAATACATATGCGAGCGTATGCTAGAGATGTCGTGCATACACCGAGACATTTATATTTGTGTTTCCGATTTCTCTTATTGTGTATGCATGTGCGTGTATATGCGTATGTTTGTGTGTGTACACGTGCGGATTGCATGCATTACTTGGTATTTAGTTGTTTATAACACAAGTGCAACAAACTTAATATGCTTGCTTAGTGCTAATTATCAAACTTAAAGCATATTATTGCATTTTTGTTTTTGTTTTTGTTATTGTTACTGTTATTGTTTTTGTTTTCATGTTGACTTTATTTATGCAATAGTTATGCACATATGTTTGGATACACGTGCCTAGCGGACGAACTAAAGCGAATGATTTGCTATCTTAGCAGTAATTGAAGAAGGCGAACAATTTAAACTCTTGCACTTGGGTTATGTTTGAAAGGAAGGATGTCTGTTTTTAGAAACGTAGAATTTCTCTCCCATCAGTTCGATAATGTCTCACTAAAAATTTTCAGAAAATCCGATTCAGTATATATTCATTGTAGGAATGATATCTAGAGAGGGGCCATTATCCTGATCATACGACCCGTCTATCATATCTTTACGTGCCGTAAGACGTTTTCAAATCATTGTTTAAAAATTCAATCGTATTTAAAACTTATCAATTCATTTGGGAGAGAGAATTATATTCAAAAATTTTAAGTACACACGCAAGAATAGATATGTTACGCTCTGTACATCCTTAACATTTTTTTTCTACAATTTTTCTCTCAATATTAACATTATACAGAGAAAACTATATTTGCCGGCATTGTTTTCATTTTTGTTATTTTGTGTTATTTTTAAATTTATTTATTTTTTTTTTTATGAAAATTATTTCCATCATTAAGATGTTGTGGTACGGAAATGCCACTGACATTTTCAAAATGCCAAAATAAAAGGAAAACGGAAAATTTATAGTATCTAAGAACGTACAATAAAATCCTTATGCAGGCGCCACTGATTCCAAAGAAAGAATTTTGTAAGGAAACGCACGAAATCAACCAAGACACCGACGAAGAATAAGAAAAAGAAAATGTAAAAAGAAGACGCGAAAGAAAAGAAATCTCAATGTGTGCATTGTTGCAAAATGCTTTGAATAACAGACATTTTTCATGAAAAATCCATGTATACGTATATATATATATATATATATATACTTGAAAATAGAAACGCATGCATGTAGAAATGTATGTGCGTGCGTCGTGTTTATATACGTGTGCGTGTGTGAGCGAATGTGATTATATCTGAAGTTGAATCACATAAAAATTGGCATTGTATGTGCGTTAATACATATAAAAATAAAAATGTGTTTTATATAATAACTTTAACGTAAAAATAATTTACAAAAATCTACTAAATATATATATAACCGCACATTCTTATAACCACATTTGATAGAATAAAAAAAAAGAATAGGGAGACTTTTGCTTTATTTACTACTTCGCCAGAGCGTATATTTCATTTGCGTCAGAATGCGTCGAAAATGCTTAGGAAGTTATAACTGCAGTAACGATTTCACTGTGTCTGTCCATCTGTCCGTCTATTAAAAACTTACGATTAAAGTACGGCTTGCAAGTTTAAAAAATTTATGCTGAAGCTCTTTCTTGCCTCAAGATGCCAAAGCTATATTTAAGAAGCTGTTAACTGATGGAGTAAGCTAACGGCAATGCTTTTTTGATATGATGGTATAAGAATGTGACCCCTTAGGTTGTGTATTAAGTATTTATATAGGAAACTGTAACTGCATTATTGAACACAATTGTTGAACGGTCAGTTTTCTACAGGCGAGGATTATTCTAGCTTCTGAAAGTCGTAGCAGTTAACAGTAAACTTTACTTTTTCCAAAGGTTTCGTTGAATGTATGTGTTGTGTTTACCTTTGATTTTTTTTACTTCACTTTATTATTTTCTTGTTTTTGTTTTCATTTTTAATATTTCCAAATCCAACAATCATAGTATACTTTATTTAAATCTTCTTAAAGGCTTGATGTACAAGCATAATTCTATATGAATATATCTTTTATACATAGGAAAAGAGGTAAAAAATAATATATTTTAAATATTTTAAATCATAAATCTTAAGCCGACACTCTTTCTTTGTTTTCGATTTTTGGTTCATTTTCCCTTATTGTTGTTCAGATTTTCATCAATATTACGCAAATGCACATAAGAACAAGAGAATTTGATATAAAAAAATAATGAATTTTTAAAAGTGTTATGTTCTTTGTAAAATTTATGCAAGCAACTCGAATTTATTTTCATTTTCAGAATTTTAATAATCTTCAAAAAAAAAATATGCATGAATGTGAGAGTGTGTGAATATACCTGCGTATGGGAAAAATATTTTTCTCGTATTGATATATTTTTCATAAGACGATTTCAGATGAATAGATAATAATTGTTTCTAACTTTCAGAATAATTTCGAAAAATAAATACGAATAAAGAATAATTTTTTCAATGCCCTACGCTAAAAAACTGGCCGAATCTAGATTTATTACATAGTTCGCTCCTAAATAGGCTTTAATGGCTTTAAAGATCTTGCAGGTTTATTTTTGATGGAAAGCGATCTTTGCTGATTGTTGGATTGTTCGTCTTCTACCGCACTGTCGCCAGTTCCCCGGCACACTTTGTAGTTCCCATGAACGCCTATGGCCTAAGCTAAGACTAGCCACTCAGTGGATATCCACCTATAAACATGCGGGCGGGGTGTGATCAAGAATGTTTATAGGAAGAGAGCGGTTGAGGGACGTGGTAGCGTTTGTTAACCTGAAAATATCGGATACGGTGGGAAAGATCACTGTTAGCAGGCTGTTCTACAGGCGGGCAGTATCTTCGCCAAATATAAGTAAAAAAGTTTGATGACTTAGAAAAGGGGACTTTCTCTGGAGCGGTAAGAGCATGTCTCACAAATACTAGAAAAATCGCCAGTGAAAACCATGAATAGTAATTATTTGATATAAAAGCTGACATAATCTTAGACGAGTATCTAAACGATATTAGGATTTTGTGTTCGAAAAGCTTCCGCATTTCGATATATATCAATGACTTATCAAGAACAACAACAATAAGAAGCGTCACAACAGACAAGAAAAACATTATTACAAGTGTAGACATACAAATCTGATGGCATTCATCGTCAAGACGCGTTAGAATTCTCCCTCGTCGACAATGCTGTCTATTAGGGTATTTTTTTTTTTTTATTACATTGTCGTTGTTGTTATTTTGATTATTTTACACACAAAGAGCATGCATGCATGCAAGACTAGGGGGAAGATTTGGAATCGCTTATACAAACACAAATACAACTGTCTGCATGCATTCGTTGATTTTATATAAATTGCTTTCTTTAGGGACCAACCGACTATGCAAATACTATTGAGCAAAAAAACATAGTGAAAAGAAAACAAGCAACCAAAAGCGGGAAGAGAGAAGGGAAAATTGCTGTGATTGCAGCAACTGCAATACAAAGCGCAGCAACTGCTGCATCTCTTGAGAGGGTATGTAAAGAGTGAATTTCTTAGAAACATATAAATAATGTTTAAATGAAATCTCAGCACCAGCAAATCATATACAAGTGCACTCCACTCTTCACGCGAAAAGGTGAAGAGGGAAAACAGATTTTAAAGAATTAACCGCAAATATGCAAAGCTTACGTTTGCGTTCTCTCTTTAACTGCATTTGTATTTGTCCTCATTTTTTTTTTAGAAAATATTCAAACAGGGATTTAATCATTTATGTGAGTCTTAATTGACTGCTGCTGCACAGCAACTGTTAAGAGTTGAGATTATTTAAAACACATAGAGAATTTTCTTTCTGTTTAATTGACACGTGCAACTCATGGTTGTCGATTAAGTAAAATTAGTTTTTATCAACTGTTGCTTTTGACCGACGAAAGAAACCACTTTGACTATCGTGCATTTCAACTAGAAGGATTTCTATATATCGCATTTTCCCTTTTTCAATCACATTCATGTTTTCTTTTCTTTTTGTTTTTTTTTTTGTTTTCTTTTCCTCCTCACTTCTTAAGGTTTCTTGTTCTCTCATACCCGTTGACTTTCATTCTTAATTTCTTCGAGTGTAATTTGATTTGCTTGTTGATCTCTCAAGTGGTTGTTGTGCAGTGACGACCTCTTATAGGCCTCTTGTAAATTTAACTCTTTTTTTTTTTTTTTTTTTTTTTTTTTTTAATCCTCAATTCTGGCCGTTTCTGCTGTTGATGATGATGGATGGTGTCATGTCAAAAGCCGAAAACTTGTGCAAAGTGGAAATCACCAAAGCAGGGAATTTGAATGAGCCGAAGTGAATGAATGAGCAAAAAATGGAATAAAAAAAAAAACGGAAGCAGAGAACTGATTGAGTAGCAACAACTTGTCTTTTAGTTGCTTTAATTGTACATATTCTTATATTATATACATATATATATATACATATATACACGAGCAGTTGTTCAATGTTGCTTCGAAAAACTTATCGAAAGTACCCTTAGTAACGTTAGAGTTGATAGAATGTCAGTCAAGCCAAGCTGTAATCATTTATAATTTTAAAGAATTTCATAAAAAAAAAAAAGTACTCGAGAACAAAAAATCTTTATTCAAATTTTTAGAAATGTTATTGTTAACTATTTAAAACACTATTTACCGTAAATTTGCAAAAATACTTTTAACATTTCTCGTCAAATGAGAATTTATTATTGATTTATGTGAAACAAAAACAAAAGAAGACTTTCTCTTCTGTTCTGTAGAACAATTCGTACTAATTGTTAAAGTTTATTATTATTATTTATTTATAAGTCAACAATTATTCTAATTGAAATGCGCTCAACTTGCAAAATTGAGCGTTAATGGAAACAAAATTCCTGCCATTTCAAATGATCATCTCACTCAAAATGTTTGTTACCGTAGACACTACACTTCATTCCATTTGGATAATCACATCTTACAAACGCATAAAGAGCAAGGAAAACAAGCAGGAAAGAAAAGCACGTAATAGCAATTTGTGTCATGTTTTAAAATTTTACGCAATTGTAGCAAAGTAAGATCTGTTAACTTTTTAATACTAGAAGTGTCGTCATTTTCTCCGTATCTCTCTATTTATACCAAAAGGGATAATTTTTATCCCATTTTTTTGTTTTTTGCAAAAATGGAGATAAGAAGATGAAATTTTGCACAAACATTGCTCGATCGATTAAAGACCCATGGTTAAAACATCTTTGCGATTTGTGCTTGTGTACAGCCACGATGTAAAGGGGAAAACACCCATAGTTTTTAAATGTTTCGTCTATAACTTTTGATTCCGTGAAGACTTTTCAAAAAACCTATAAGCCACATTCTCCCTGGGATCACTAATTGACTTACTAACATGTCGAAAATGGACCACAAAATATCAATTCCAATTTGTTTCCAATTTACTTGAGCGTGTTCTTCATCCAATTAAAAATACTTTCTGATAGAATCTGGTAGAATATGTCAGCGGTATCACGAAAATTAGAGCAGATAGAAAAAATTGATTATAGGTAGGTGAAGATAGGTGACTCTTTGTATAAGTAAAACTAGCCAAAAAATTTAGGCGTGCAGTATAACCATAAAAAGGATCAAAATGATGTATTCACTAGTTCTGGTGTTAAAGGATAATGTTTTCTTGTTTTCATCTTGATAACAGCAATGTGGTGAGCATGGTCACCTCTTATTTCAGCAAAGTTATGTTTACTTTTAAAAAGTAGTCAACGCTGAGGTTTTAGATTTTGCCAAAATACGCATACAGCAGCGAAAAAGCATACAAAGATAATTTTCGCTGACTCTTGTATTTTTTGTTCATTATTAGTTTGATAACAACTTTTAGGTACAATTATAGTTGCGATTTTTTAGCTAACACAATAGAGAATAACTTAAGCAGCAACCTATTACTGTGACCAAAAAATAAGGTGAAGTTTTCATTTAAATCCTAAATGCATAATGTTGCCAATTCTAATTCCGCTACATTTTTTAAAAGTATATATTAATATTAGTTGGAAATGGAGTGTAGACAATTGGCCACAATGTGCAATTAAGGATTAACTTTTTTGGGTGCTACGAAATAATGAAACCATTTTTTCTTTCTTGAGGTACAAAGACGATAGTCTTTGCTTCGCTGACAATATATTCGGCTGCTATAGTGTTCTACGTGTTTATGCAAATATATAATAATTAGTTGTTCAAATTTTACTATGTCTACGAAACAACGATCAGGACGTCATGCGAAGCACCATTAGCAAAGATGGAACATGAACCTAATCATTTAAAGTAAGACATTTTTGGAAACCCTTTACCCAAATGCTTGTTAGGATCATCTCTATCTTCAGTAAGCAGATGGTTCCAATCGATTTTTGCACACGCACACATTTTGCGACGAAATCCAGCCTAATATGGGAAATAAGTTGGAATTAAAATTTCAGTTGTGAACGTATTAATAAACTGCTTTGGACCACTTCCGCATTGAGCATAGATGGGCGGCAGTTTTGCACAAATATATTCCCGGCGTCGAATACCTAGAAGACGAAAACCTTAAAAAAGTAGTGTTTGTGTCTACGTGAACAAATAATGCCAGTTTTTAAACCTCGCATTCCTAATTGATTAAAGAATGCAACTATGAAGATTCGGTTTTTCGTAGCAATAGGTATACAACATCGCAATTGCATTACCGTACTAAAAATGGGCGTATCTCACAAAAAAGAGTAGACATAAAAGAGTAGATATATTTGCTGCTTTATATCATTAAAAATCAATATATAAAATCTAAAGATACCGACATCCTCATGCCGAAGTATTAAAATCAAAAACCAATCAAAGTGACGGGTGCCTTAAATCTAAAGTTAAAGTCAGTATAACTTTAGCTTTTTTTTCTTCACTGGAATTGGTCAAAAAAACTATTCAGTTAATTGGTTTTACAAAACTAAAGCATACTTTTCGGGATTTTTAATAAGCTAGATCGCATATATCTTAAACGGCGATCAATAAATATAATCAAACATTTTAGAAAATGCAAACAAAAAAAAAAAATTGGATAATCCAAGTATGAATTGTGGTAACACAAAATATTTGCGACATTTTCCGTTATATTTTTCTACTTTTAATTAATATTATTTTATAAAAAAATGCCTGGCAATGATACGAAGGGAAAGGGACTGTAAATTATAAATCATCGTAATAATGTTGATGGAAAAGTGCAATTAATTTTTTTTTTTTCAATTAAATGCGCGCCCATCGAACATATGATTTTAATGCATAAAATCATTTTCATATAAAAATGTTATTCTTTTACATGTTGTGATGGCTGAAATTATAGCAAATTACAGTAGATATGTATGCATTAAAAAGTAATTGATATTTAATAACCATTTGACAGAAATCCATCAACATAACTGAAATCGAAAAATATATTACACACATCTTCACTCAAGCTTACATATGTACGATAATAAAAAGTTTATTCATCATCATCACAAAATATCATTTGCATATGAGTGTATCGTTCATATATTATTAAATTATACGAAAACTAATTTGCATAATTTAAAAAGTGCAATGTTTTTATTAAATTTAACTGCCCGCGTGATTATGCAAAAAAAGCGAGTTTTTATTGATCTTTTCCATACGCTACTTGTATATAGGTAAAACGAATTGATTCAGTTTCCCCTTTGTAAAAATGCTGGGAGACTTTATTGTTCTTCACAACTCTGCAAAAATGATTTAATGTAAGCGGCGTAAAGGGACTTAACACAATTTACTTAGTGAACACTTTACATGTTGTCCGTAGATATTATTCCTAGAGAAGGATAATCGGCAAAAACACTTACGTGGCAATGTCCATAACGGGAGTTAGTCGACCATTGTTTGAGATTTCGCTTTACCAAGTTTTCCCTGCATAGGTCTTGCATTTGTATTAAAAAACGAGTGAGAACACTGCAGTCGGGCAAGACTGAGTCTAGGACACCCTACACCACTTCGCTCAATACAGATATTCATTCATTTTCATGATAATAAAGTAAAAATTATAGATTATTCTTATGTGAAGGCATACATCTGCCTTTTATCATACCGGTCGACGCACACTTACTTTATGAATCGCTCTAAGCTTCTCTGCCCGTCTGTCTAACTGTGGCGCAGGCTATTTAACGTTGAGCCATCAGTTTAGTGTTTTTACTTTTTTTATTTCTTCTCAAAAGAGAATCTTTAATGTCACATTATTTTTTAGCTTACAAGTTAATTAAATAGTTATTTTTAATGTTTTTGTGACTCAATTACTATTTTTATATTTTATCAAATATGCCATCATCCCTAATTTATGGTCAGCAAGTAAATGACTAAAGCAAAAAATTATTTTTAATTATTTACACACTTTTACAAGGAACTTACCTGCCCTGTAAAGCGGGGCATAGGTGTATTCACTCTTTTTTCATATGTTTTATTTTCTAGTGAAAACTGCTCAACCATGATCGACTTCTACTTCTTTTCGTTACCGGGAATTCCACACAGTCTGCATTTTGATAGTTCGTTTTTATTTTATGATGTTGATGAATGCATAAACTGTTAAGCAGACCGGCACGATGCTTGTGTCAGATGTTAAATCTAATAAAACTTAAGTTGACCTTGATGTTTGAATCAATGTTTTTATTATTTTTAAAGCAAACATTCCCTTTTTTTAACGCAGTGATATTTATGTTGCCGAATAGTGTTATTTACAATACATATTCCGTATGATTAATCACTAAATACTAATCCGTGTGGGAAAGGAAAGCTACGTTAGTAAACAGGGCAGTCCCTGCCGATTGCTGCCTGGCGGCAATTACCTTCCCCTTGATTCGGTAAACTGGCAATAAGAGGACCTTTTCATAAAAAGACTTCGGATTGTCTATGACTTCGATCTTCATTGCCATTCATTGTTTTCTTAACGACATCGCATAGTGTTATTGTACCTGTTGTGAGGTTTTGCAATATCTGTCCGTGAGTGCCGCAGCCGCATATCCGTGAACTACTTCCGAAATATTGCCGGCAATTTCTGTTAATTATTCAGCAGTGGTAATTGATTACAATAATTCCTAGTTTGCCCAGGGTGACCGTCAGACGTTTAAAATATTTTTTTGACTTGCAATAACGATTTTTATTAAACGATTACGGAAACGCATTTACATATTTAAATACTTAATAACCCACACCAATCATCTGACAGGACAAGGCGGCGCGAAATGCGATATATCTTAACACTACATGGGTATTGAAAATTTCCAAGTTTAAGTTCGTTTGGTTTGGTTGCTGTTGCATACGTGCATATGTGTGTTAATACATTTCATACTTCCGAGTGCTACGGTATGTATCATTGATGGACGTAACACATTGCAAACGTTAATGTTATTTTTACCGAATGGCATATATTCAACCATTTCTTTAGTTTCCTGTTCTTTGTGTTCTTTTTTGTTTTTTTTAATTTGTATCTGAACACATTACACATATCATACGCGTTTCCACTATATTGATGGTATCATAGGACGCTATTGTTTTTGTTGCTCGCATATATTACGATGTATTTGTGCGGCTTTTATATTTATGCATGCCTGGCTATATATGATGCATGTATGATGTTGTTGTTGTTGTTGTTGTTGTTGTTGTTGTTGTTGTTTATGTGGCTTTTTTCTTGCGTTTATTGTATATATTGAATTCCCAAAGAAATTTTAAACGAATTCAGCAAAATATACTGACACGTGAACAAACAGGCTCTTCATATACACCCACAGCTTGCCCGGGTCCGCGGTTGTTATTTTACTTCTGATGTTGAAACTATTTTCAATTATATTACAAATACACTTTAAACAAATAAAGAATGCGGTTGCTGTAAATATGAAAAGTTTGCTTGATTGTATGCGGCCAATTCGTTCACACGTGTACTTATGTACACCCATGCACACACACACCTGCGTATATATTGCGCAAAGAAATAAAGAAAAATGAAAGCACTTAAATTTCCAACACACTTGCAATATTACAATTTTTTAGCACAATACTGTTTACGAGCAAATTAAAAACACGCTTGCGCTTTCATTCAAACAAAATATTGAATATTTGGTCAGTACGCGTTTTTGAACAGTATTTTATAATAATGAATAAATTTCATTGCTGCTTTTTATGTTTGAGTGAACTTTGAAATTTTTAAAATTTTTTTCACCTTTAATGTTAAAGCCATTTGTAAAAATGAATTGGTGCGCACTCGTGGCTGCACAAACTTACAATTAAAAACATGCATACGAGTAAGGTTGGCTCACGCTTTTCATTTAATCGATACGAGGTTCATAATTATACTTTGAGTGCAACAGAGGTCCGAACGCGAGCGACGAATAAACCTTTTCCTCGCCTTTATTTTTCATTATAATTCATCATTTTCTATAGTAAAACTGGATTCACTAAATTATTCTCTTAATGATAAATTTATACATATGTCTTTATATTTACGTGGCCATTACGAGCCCGCATTGCATGTACTAAACTTGTCTCTAAATGTGAGTGATATCGATGCTGACATTGTAAAGAATTTCACATATCTGTCTCTAGTTATTGACGATAAATTATCCTTTGACACACTAACTATCGGCTGAATTGCTTGCACTTAGAAAACTTCGTACTTTAAATGTCCAGGCGCATTAGAAGAATAGAAGCTTCAGGCGTCTCTTTCCAAGCTCCACGACAATGTCAAATTTGAGTAAGACTAGCATTGTTGCCACTGTTTTTAGGGGATAACAAATCCTTATAAACTTTTGTAAACAAAAAAGAAACGAATTTGAAACTATGTTTAAAATTTTCTGATTTTCAAGTTTAAGACTTTTATAGGAAGAGGCGCAAAAAAAAACCGCCGTAACTTCTTTGTATATCATGCTAATCAAAAGTGCTGTATGAATATTATATGCGTATATAAATTTAATTAAGGGATTCGTCGATGACTACATGCATTTCTGCGCATTACAGGCATTCAGATAAGAAATTGTACCCTTTAGGTGGTGGTGGCAGAATAGGTACTAAAGCACGAAAAAACAATTGCATGTTTCACGTGATCAACATCAGAACCATTACCGCCCGCCTCATACAAAATATAGTATGTCTTCGGTTTGCGCAATCAACATTGTATTCGTAAACACAGCTATGCCCACATGCACACCATTGCATTAAAGCACGCACAAAAGTATAATCGATTTCGTACAATTTCTTATTTCATTTTGTTGACAATCACGAATGCTTCATCATATCCATCAGATATTGCGTCGTACATGAGAAACTCTCGACTGGCTAGTATCTGCGACCAAGGGGTGGTTAGATGGTGGACGCGACCAAACCATTTGATGTCCGTGTTTGGAATTTCAATAATGCTTTCGAAATTGCTCACGTCATCGTCTTCATCGTTCGATGATACCGGCGAGTGGTAGTTGAGCGAGTGTTTTGGATTTAAATACCACAAGAAAATTGCATATTTTTTTAGGTTAGAGGAAGTGATGCAAGTTGAAGGAAAAGTTTTATTCTCAAGTAGTTGTTCGTATTGCTGCTGCTCCTGTTGTTGCTGTTGTTGTTGTATTTGTTGTTGCGGTTCTTGCTCTAATGCCAACGGTATGCAAGTTATAAAGAATTTCTCGATAATATTTGTAGTCGTGACTCCTTTGAAATTCAAGCAAATAATACTTTTATTACAATAATTACTCTTGTTGCAGTCGTTGCTATTGTTGCTATACGCTGGAGGTAACTGCATAGCTATACGTTGACCATATTCAGCATAATGATGACAAACGTGTATTAGGTGATCACGACCAAGATGCATTAAAATTTCCCATTCATCATTAAGACCGATACCTATATCGTCACCTATTCCCTCACATGACAGCGACAACGATAACGATGACGGCAATGACGACGGTGATGATGATGATGGTGATGATGATGATAATGACAATAATAATGACGACGATGATGTTGAACTGTTGGAATGATTTGTTGGTGTTGATTCTCTAGTTATTTGTTGTTGTCCTTTTGTTGTTGTTGTTGTTGTTGTTGTTGTTGTGGTTGACAAGTGGTTATTAGTCATTTGATTGTGAGCTGCGAAAGTAAACGAGTTGCGACGGCAAGTACCTGCAGTCGCACTCACATCCGTGGCCTTTGTGCACGATAGCACGTATTTCAAACAGCATAATTTCCCAGTGGGGCACTGATAATTTTGATATGCTTGCTCTGTTGTTGCTTTTATAATACTTGGATATATAAATTTATTCTGAGCTGCTGCTGCTGCTGCTGCTGTTTTTGTTGTTATTACGCCATTATTTACAGTTGGAACTTTATCTTGCTTACAACAGCGACAAAAATAAGAACAAGTTGACGCACAGAAACCTTGCTTACTATTTATATTTGTTACAATTGTTGATTGCTGTTTACGCTTTTGGTAAGGATGTTGGTGTTGAACCAGCAAATCGTCGCATTCTCTGTCCGTAATCTGATTCACCTGGGTTGTCAACGTTACTGTTGTAGTAGATATTGCTGTTGTGGGTATTAACGTACTACAAAATGATGATGACGACAGTTGTAATGATAATGGTGATGATGATGATAATGATGATGATGATGATGATGATGATGAAGGTGTTGTTACTCTTGGAACTATTAGTTCATCTGCTGCATAATCCGGAGATGAGTTTCCACTGTTACTGACCGACTTTATCTTGTCTTTAACAAAATGTACATTCTTGTCATGTATGGCCTCTAAACTGACTTTTGATTTTTGATCTCCCACAGCATCCTTCTCTTTCTCATTCTCTTTTTCTTTTTGTTGCCCGTTCTTCACCTGTGATGCAAGTGAACTTTGTTTCAAAGTTTTTTTCATTTGATGGACTTCAGAACTTGCACATCTTGTTCGAAAACTTAAGCAAACTCCTGAAATGTCTGCATTTCTTAATTGTCTATGCTCTTGTTGTTCTTCTTGATTTTGTTCTTTCTCTTGTAGTTGTTGTTGCTGTTGCTGTTGCTGTTGTTTTTCCTTATTTTTATCTTTAGCATCAAAATCTTGTTGCCGTCGCTGTTGGTCTTTTTTTTTTCGTTGCATAACATCAACAGCCATCTTTGGATGATTATGTATTTCCGGCGAACATTTCCGTCTTTCTTTTGGCGAGTTTTTATTGCTGCGCACTGTTTGAGGTCATTACGGATAGTAAGAAGAATATGGCGTTAGCGTTGGAGTTGTTACAAAGTTTAACATACCATGATGGAGTTAAGAAAAAGAAAATATTTTGTTAATAAATTAGCAGTAAATGCAGAGAAATAAAAAAAATGAAAACTTCGGCAAACATAAATGCAATGCTTTTCTGTGATGCATTCATTCATTCACTCATTTATTCATTCGTTGTTCGTATTATTAAGTAATTGCTTTCTTCTGAATGACTACTGAGCGTATGATTAATATTAATGTTATTCATTACTTAAAAGAGCGCAACGCAAATAAATGGAAAATTTTGCGTTCTGCAAGTCTTTAAGTCGTCATCTATTCAAAATTTACACGCTATTATATTTTAAGTTTGCAAGTTTAGAAAAAGGCTTTGAAGGATTCCTTTAAATTAGTGACTTTGAATTCAGCGACGTCATAGTTATAGTTTTTCTGGTAAGAAATCTTTTGAAGATATGGTACACGACATACAAACATAAGTATCCACCTAGCCGGCTGTGGCGAATACCATTTAAATTGTAGGGTAAAAACAAAACTGTTTTATGTTGAAAAAGATTCACTATCGATGGCTTCGGAAAAAAATTGCCTATAACCGGCAAACAACAGTAATTTACGATTCATAAAAAATATTAGTCTAGCAATGGGAACAAATACTTTGGAAAACCGTTGAAAAGTTCAGTGTAGGTCAAGCTAGGGTACCGGCTCTTCCGAGTTCTTCCAAAGAAAAGTCTCCTATAGGCAGGCAAGAGCAACGCTGCATACGCTCTTCGGGAAAGCATTCAAAGATCCTCCCTACGACATATATAACTTTCTATTGCTTGTTGTTGCATTTATTTTCTATATGGACATCTTCGATTGTATACATACATATATACATATTTATAAGTCTGGTCTCAAGCTTAGATTGTTTGAGGAAACCGAACAAACACACATGCAAACAATGTAGGGGAGAAGACGTACGTACTTATAGAGCGAAGTTCTCTGACCCAACTTTCTGAATATTACAATCTGAAATTGCCTGTCAAAGAATTGTCATTTACTGCTTACACCAATGGTCAATGCAGTGAAATCGCGTTTCAACAAAAATCACGGGCGTATACAACTAACCCATAAAGGTATGGGCATATTGTGAGTAGTAAGTATATTGTAAGTAATAAAGGGTAAACAAAAAATACCCTTCTGGCAGCCTCGTAGGCATAGGCTCTATATATATACGTAGCGTTTCAATCGCTTTACTTTTTTTTTAAATTGTTTTGTTCCGACACTTGGATTGTTTCCTTTTTTTTTTCTTTGGGCGGGGTCAGCCAACATTACTAAGGAGTGGTCGAAAAATTGAAGCGATTCGAATCGTATTTGGCAGCATTCGTCCGTTGACCAAAATACGTGAGTGCATCAAATTTCATGAACCCAGAAGCACATGGATACACATCAGACAGACAAGCTTAGTTCCGTTCAGAAAATGATTCTTAATCGGCAAAATAAAAAGTTCATCTATCTTAAGCGCTTCTGAGTCTTGCATACGTTCGCATAAACTTGATATGTCCTGTACACCACAAGTGGTGTAGAGTATGACAAATACACCATTATTTCACTAAAATTTTTTTTTTTCTTTCA
Source organism: Glossina pallidipes (assembly GCA_000688715.1). Lineage (NCBI taxonomy): Eukaryota > Metazoa > Arthropoda > Insecta > Diptera > Glossinidae > Glossina > Glossina pallidipes. Next base: position 1,351,911 of record KK499801.1, on the reverse strand, counting down.
ATTCCGCTTCTTTTCTTGTTTCGCTTCTATATGTCTCAATTTATTTTTTGCTTGATTTCTGTTCAAATCACTAAACTATTTTTAGTATGAATACACCAACGAATATACTTTAATTAAATTTGACAAGGGTAAAACAATACAAAGAGAAGATAGAATTTTTACTGAAATTCAATTTTACTTGATTGAAACGATTGAAAGGTGAATTTCCACACACGCGTACATATAAGAAAACTTATCAAATATTATTTCTCAGCAAAACAATATAAATTCTTTCTCAAATTAAACTCTCGCCTCCTTGGCAATCAGTGTCCAAAATTCAACATTTTTGGTCTTATTTTCTGCTTAATTAAGCAGCCAGCATTCACAATGCCATACATACGCACTCTTGTCGAACGGACGGTATTATTAATATTTCTGATTCTCATAATGCAAAATAATTTTTCAAAACCTTGCTCTTGTTAGTTTCTTAAGTTTTCTCAGGGGAAACGTTAACACAGATGTATGTGGTTAGAAGAACACGTTCGAAACGAACGTCTCAGTGATATGCACGTTGTTGTCAAGAAAACAAGAATAACAATATAAAAAATGTCATTACTTCTTAAACGAATCTTAGCTACCCTTTATCATTAATTGAAAACAACAAACACACGATACTGATGTGAAAATATTTTCTTTCGATATCTGGCCGATCTCCTGGAATACACTGAACAAATATTTAAAATAAAACTTAAATTGCAATGAAATAATTATTGATTCAAATACTTTTCAACCATTTGTCAATATGACATATGTTTAATAAAATATTTTGCAATTTAGTTAAACATTATCTCAGTTTTTCCATCATCCAGGACATCCAGGCATGACCTAACGGCTTTAGATCAGCCTTAACTGAATGCGTTACCAAAGGGGATATAAATTGAATAAACCTTTATATTCTGAGGTAGCGTGCATGAAAAATCATATAAAAAATGTTGAAGGCACAAATGTCAAAGTTTTTCACTTTGATTTCATTTTAAAGTAACGTATTTTTTTATTGAAACAATATGTTGCGTTGTTTGTTTCTCTTTCTTTTACATTCTCTAACTTTCTACATGATGTATATACGCAAGAAAATCTTGTGCTGTCATTCATATACGTTTCGTTTCTTTGTATCATTTTATGACTTAATTATGTTACATAAATTACTAAAGTTTCATCGCTTCCATCGTTTTCCTTGTCGCTGTTCAAGTTGTGGAACATTTTCTTGCTCTGTTAGAGAGAATTTGAATTTTTTTTTTTTAAAACGTAATTTTTTTAAGCTCTGCAAGTTTGTGTGTTTCTATTGCGAGCTAATAATACTAAGTGTTGCCATCTTGAGATTAAATGTTTCTTTTTGCTCACTTTTTTTTTTTCGCTTCTCTTCTTAGATCTTATGGAGGACAAGCAGTCAAACTGTAGCGCATTGTTGGTAATTTTTAAAAGTTGTACCAAAAAATTCTTGAGATAAATCTATGTACGATTTTCCGATATTTCGATTTTTATCCTTTTAGTTCGTAGAAATCTCACTTTCGTAGGAATTCGTACGTCTTCTTTTCTTGATTGCCTCTCGAAAACCTTGTTGATTTCTTGTTTGTGCCGACAGTAGGATCTAAATATTAAAATATTTTTGAAATATTTTTAAATTCAAAAACAAAATTTCTGACATTTTTTCTAAGTGCGTTCGCTTATCAAGAAAATCAATTATATACTTGGCGATGTGCTTCTAAAATTCGACTTAAAGGAACTACTTTTCCATTTGTGTTACTTTTTGTTTTTTTTGTTTTTCTTTATAATATTGTTGAACAACTTCCGGTATCTGTGTATATTTGTATATATATATATATGAATATATATTTTAAATTGACTCTGCACTCACATACAATGCCAGATTTATTTGTAAATGTGTGCGGAACATTATATTGCTTTATGGCCTTTTCTTTTCTTTCCTGCATTTCTTTCTATCGTTTCGCTATCTATGAAGTCATTTCATATAATAATGCTGTTGTAACAAGCAGGACAGGACAAAGGACAATTTCAAGCCGTAATAACAAAGTTCAAATTGTGTAAACATTTGCTTTACTTCCCTCTTTATTTTTTATTTATTTTGTTTTTTTTTTCACTTTTTTCTATTATTGGTATCCAGTCCAGATTTCTACGCTAAACAATGAAAAGCATTCTTTAGTTATATAATCACTGTTCTGTAACCTAAACAACATCCATACGAAAAGCTAAAGAAAAAGAAAAAAAAAGATAAGGCTCAGGAAGAAAAATATTATTAACAAAACTTGAAAAATGTCAATAGTAACGAGTATGTTGTAAAAGAACTAACACGTTTCCTTAAATATATAAAGTTCGATACATTTTAAAATTGAAAGCCGTAAAAGTCTTATAGTAGGTCGAGCTCCCATTAAACACGCTACACCATCCTACACAATTATTCATGCAATGACTTGCCAAAATAAGATGTTACATGAAAAGTAATCGAAAAATTGGTCGTATCCGAACTTGGACCAAAGAATGTCAGTGAATCAAATCTCATTAAAATATCTCAAAAATCGCGGTCTACAGGTTGAATACAACAAGTAGCACGAGTAGCTGAGTAGATAAAAATCGCGATTATCAAGTCAGCATTCGCGGATCCAAACCTCAGTGCGGTAGAGTTTACTTTGGACGTAGCTATAGTGAACGCTTAGGTCGGCGAAGACATAACGCTTATCGATTGGTCGCACATGCACCACTTCTTTTTTTTTCCTTTTCCAACTTCTTTCTGACCTAATCCCCATGGCGTAATAGGGAAAATTCTCTAAATAATTGATTATATTAAAAAAAAAACAAAGGGGACAGAGGGACAAACAAGCTAACATCGATTCAGTAAGTGATTCTGCATCGATCGGTATAAAATGAGGAGGGTTCTTTCGCAATTACTCTTGGAGTTATATAGCAAACATCAAAATATGCCCATCCGAGAAAAAGAAAAGTTTCGAGTTTCGTTGATAAATGCAAAATTTTGCTTTTGTAAAACTTGCTTGATGCGCTGGAACACTTAAAGGTCAATGGCGTAAATGATAATCAAATGTCAAAATGTTATTGCGCCCAAAAAATTTCACTTGTTGTGATTTTTAAAAGCCTTTTATCGAAATTGCAACATGTGGCTGTGTAAAATGTTTTGTCTGAAATACCCCCGCGTGAGAGGAGCTGTTGATGTCACCCACTCAATGGTTTAGAAGACATTGTCTGTCTCAAGAGGTGCCCATTTTATTAGCTACTAAAAATAATAAAAGAAAAAAAAAGGGGTGTAATCGATAGAAGAACATTACGTCATTTATTGCTTTGTCATCAAAACTTTATGGAAACTTTTTCGATATGCACTGAAAAAATGTTTTCGGAATTATTTTAAGAAGAAGAGGCTTGAAATTTTTGCTTGCGAAAATAGAATGTACATTATTGTTGGAGGCAAGCAACACCGGTATTCTCTTCTTGACCCGTTTTTTTTAATTAAGTGCGCTGCAGTCATTTCCTGTAACTGCGTTTTAATTAGATGGCTTGATTCATTTTTATTAAATTAAATATTGTATTAAATTAAATATTGTATATCGACGTCATCATAAACATAATCATCATTACCAGGAAAATATTATATGAAAATGGCTAACCATTGATTAGCGCCCGGCCATATATTATATTGAACTTTGTTTTGTTTGCTGTAATTAAAACGGGAATGAATCTTAATTAAAACTTGTTTATGTTATGGTCGTCGGACTCAATTTCGGGGTCTCTCATAGATATCAAGGGCCGAAGAAGACCATTAGATAGGACGAGCAATGAAAAGCTCAGAGCTTAGAATAGGCCCGTTCGCCTGTCTGTTTGCCTGCGTTTTTAAAGGGCAAGTCTGTGTTATTCTTTTGGTTATAGGAACTTCCGAAAGGCAGAAGTCTCCCCCACATCTCCCGAGCTAACTAGCTCAGCAAAGGGACGCACGTCGGTCTCATCAGCCTCCAATTCTGTAGTAGCTACCCAGAGCCCTGAAAATAATTCAGCTTTTGTTAATACAGATAGACAGAGAGGAAATTGCAGACAGCTACGGTTACAAAATATGTGGCATTATTTAAACAATAACATAGAAATGCGATTAATTATTAATCAATAATTAAAAATTATCTAATGATAGCCATAAATAATTAGTTCTGCTCGTTAATAATGGTTTCAGTCGATGACTTATTGTGTTTGCGGGCAGACCAGGTTCGATTCTTGATACACAACAAATAGGTGGGAATTCACATTGCGATAGAAAGGAAAAGCAAGCGCTTAATTGGCAGCGACCAAGACTTTCTAGAATACATCTGTTATCGTTAGCTTTAAATAAAAGCATATGATAAACTCGATTAAAGCGCTTTCGTCGGACTCGTACAATTATCCATCAATGATATAACAGACAGAAACATTGTCGATTAAAGATCATGTCCTGATCACGTACATGCTTCCGCCATCTATAGAATTCTGCTTTCCAATCAACCAATATCCTTAAGTTGGCTTTTTCCACCATCACATGAGGAACGTTCTTGCCGGTGATAACCTTTTGGGAAAACGTAGTGGCGTTTCTCGCACCTTTATAAAAACCAACAGAAGACATTCAATTTTATTACCTTTCCTTTCTTATGTATAACAATTTAACGGATCGATTCGAAGCTTACGTTGTGCGACACTTGAACGTTGGCAACAATGAGAAATTTTGTTGCTCGCACAATGCTATCTATCTCGAAGGCTACTAAGTATCTGAATGCAAGGCTTTTCTTTTAACTCCTTCCAGCTAGAAGCATACTATTTACATACTTTGATAAAAAAAAAAAAAAACATATGAAAGTTACGGATATCGTCACGGATCGAAAATCGAACCACCTTCAAAAACTCGTCAACAAGTGAAGGTAGTCTTTCAAAGAATTTAGTTTTTAGCGTTGTCCGGTAAGTTTATATTCAACCAAAAAAAAAAAAAAAAATGAAATAGAAACAAGACATGAAACTAGCATATGAGAGTCGGTTCGATGTACGGACATTTCTTAATCCATTTGGATGTTGTTAGCAAATTTTTTTTCTAGTCTGCATTTGTAACTTCATTTATTCCTTAAAAAGTACTTTTTTCATCCCACAAACACGTACGCACATATATACATAAATATATGTATATATATAGGCATATACATATATGCTACAGCATATACAAATGTACGCCTCTAGCTAAAGATATCAAAAGAAACAAGAGATGAAGAAATGTGAAATGGCATTAAGAAAATTTTTTACAAAAAGAAATTGAAAGAAAACAAATGTAGGAAAAACGGAAAGAATATAAATATTAGCTTCAGTTACGAACACATACACAAATCCTATATGAATGTTTATAAATAGTACATATAACTGACAAACGCAACTTGAGTTAGCCCGGCAAAATATGCTGTAAACAGTTGTGTTGTACATACAAGTACTACCACGAGTAGCTGTTTATATTATATGTGGGTGTTACATACACACGCACTCCACTCGTACTCGTAGTACTACAAATAGAGTACATTCATTTCACTGTTACGCTAGTTTAACACAGAAATCACATAATAGTTGCTCTCGTTTGAACTTTGCTCTATCTCTATATACATATATATATACATATATATATATATATATATACATATACATATTTATTTCTTCTAACGATATATAGACCATGTAGACGTATATCCTTCATCGTACGCGCACTGTGTGTGTGTGTGTGTGTGTATATTCTTCGGCATATTTACGTAGTTGTAAGTCTTTTGTTTATTTACTTAAAAATTTATGTTTTCATAAAATAGACAGACGCTCTATTTTTATTGTTGTTAAATGTTGATGCTGCTGTTCTTATTGTTGTTATTGCACTGCGCACGACATTATAGTGTTTTAAGCTAAAGTGGCAGAATAATTTTCTATTGTTCTTTGATTAAAAAAGTTTCTCTTTTTCATCCATTTTTTTCTTTTCATTTTCTTATTTTTTTCTTTAAACTTTTACTTACAGAAAAATGTCGGTTGGCTTGTTTTTTAAGAAGATATTAAAAATTTATGGAGTTTTTCTTAAAAATCTTTTCCGACATACACAAACATAATAAATTCGAGATGAGAACTAAACTGAAAAATATTATTTAAAATTAATAAAGAAACCAAGACAAATTTAATACAACAAAATATATACTTTTATATTTAATACTTTACACCTATTCTTTCTATCTATACATTATACTTATACTCTTTCTCTCTCTCTCGTATAGTTTACTCAACATTATGCTGAAAAAAAAAAAAAAAAAAACTTTCTCTCTCTCTCGTATAGTTTACTCAACATTATGCTGAACAAAAAAAAAAAAAAAATGATAATAATTGCATCAAAAATGCATGCATTCCGTTTTAGTAGTGCAAGTACATGCTACTGCAATATTTCAAGTTTTACATTTATAAACTATCTCTCTGCAAAAATATTTTATTAGAAACTTATTTCATAGGCTACAAGTCATAGGATACATTTCGTAGAAGAATTTTGTTGAAAGAGTTTGCAAACAGGCTACGGATTTTTCTTCTTTATTTTCATTGAATATTTTCCTTTTCCTCCTCTTTGAAGTGATTGATGGATATCAAAGAATTACCTCAGGGTGCATATAACTTTTATAGACTCTCTTAGCTAAACATAGGCCTTTTCTCCCGATTTTCTACTACCTGCTATTATTACTTTTTACTCACTTACTTATCATTAGGAAAAAGCTTTAGGTCGAGGAATGAGACCATTGTGGACACTTAATTTTTTCACATTTTTGTGCGGTGGATTTTTCTTCTGAAAAGCTTTTCGCTAAATGTTCGCCAGAACTATCCATGAGCATGCTCTCCACTCAACGCTATTTAAATTATAAATTCATAATTTCCCGAAAATAGTGTCGAAGGTCTGTGGCCCACACGATCATTACGATCAGGTTCATGGTCGGTATAAAAATGGCTCCAATCAACTTTCTAGCACCAATGTGCCTTGAAATCAATGAGAACTAATTTGGAAATAAATTTGAATTAAAATTTTGTTGTACTTAATTATACAAGTATTAGTAAAGCGCCTATTTGACTATTTTCTCTCTGAGCTTTCGACTGGTTCTGCCAAACATTGAGGTGACAGTTTTTCGGTGCGTATTTTTCGAGATTGCTTTAGTTTTCACTGCATTGTGGACGTGCATGTGGACGGAGCATGCCTATTCTTGAGCCTCGTATTCCTAATCGATCAGGGAATGTTTGCATTAAAATTTCAGCTTCCTATGTTCAATTTTGCAATTGTGGAGATTCGTAAAAATTACCGGTCAAATTGAGGCATTTCGTAGCAATAGGTATACAATGCCACACTTCTATCAAAAAAGTAAAAGTGGGCGTGTATCAGAAAAAAAACTAAGCTCATACGTATATTTGCTGCTTAATATCATTAAAGACCAATACATAACATCTAAAAACATCGATCTCCTTAAGCTGCTTTCTAAAGTCAAAAACCTATTAAATTAATAGACACCGTAGGTCCATCGTTAACACATTTCAGGAAAGCTATAATTTTGATAAATGCTTTATGCTTCATGCAAATGATGATATTTTTACCTCGAATGCTATTCTATTCGACTCAATTAGTTGCCTCATAATTAATCGAACATTGTACGATTTTATGTGTTTGAATGAGATGCTGCAAATTTGCAGTTCAAAAGCAGGGACCGATTCATTTAAAGGGTCTTCGCATTTATTTTTCCAACCTCAAATTTTTTTAGCAATAAAAAGTCTGACAGAACCACCAGAAAAGAACGGGACAGAACTACATTTCAATAAAGATTTTGCTTTAACAATCAGTATATCTAAGAAAATGTTGGATGAGTCCCCCTTTGCCCCTTTGTCTTTCCTCCATCCACATTTTTCTCCATTTCTCTCGGTCTCTCCGTACTTCTCACTTCCTTTCCAGCTAAATTCAAAAGAGAAAACGCAATCTAATAATTTTTCAATTTCAAGTGAAACTTGAAATGAAATTGAAAAACAATAGCATGCTCTCGTCACTCATTAATTTCGTTGACAGAGAGAGAGAGAAAGAAAACATAAATCATCCCAATTATAAATAGACGCAAGCAAGCAAGAAAATCTTATCTTGTGCATACACATCCAGCCATGCGCATGCAAGTGCTTTATAGATATGTTACATAATTATCGTTGTTATACTCACCACCATCACAGGGAAAACTCTCAGCGAGTAAAGTGAATAATTTATCGGATAATAAACATCTGCCACGTGGTCCCAGAGGTACACGGCAAACCGGACACTTTACCGAACGACTGCGGCAATTATTGCACAGGACATGTCCGTTGCAGCATTGCCAACCAGGTGGTTTAATGACCTAAATTTCATATAAACAGAAATAAACTACTTATATACACAACATAACAAAATAACGAAAAAGAAGAGAAATTTTAATAATAAATTTTCTTTAATTGGCTTTGTGCGGAAAACTTTATGAGAAGCAAAACTAAATTTTAAATCAACCGAATCCGAATACGAATAATAACAAGCACCAAACTAAAAGGATATTTAAATAAATTATTTGATATTTGAAGAAAAAAAAGTTAATTTTTAACTTTTAAATCTATTTACAGATCCATCTATCTATTCAACCGCAAGTATATCCATACGAATACATTCTCACTCATGTATCAAATATGGTAAGTTCAAGTAAATATTTTTTATGAGGAAAATATGTTTCATTTAAACAAATTAGAAAAAGCATAAAATAAAGACAAGAGTTTCTTTTTCTTGTTTTTTTTTTTTTTTTTTTTTTTTTTTTTTTTTTTTTTTTAAAATGTATCATACCAAAAGTCAGGCAGTCAGTGTATCAGTCATTCCGACAGTTTTAGTTTTGCTTACGTGTTACACATATACATAAATGTATGTTGTGTTGACATTTCTTCGTAAGGGCTTATGTAAAATATTTGCATATTTTATATATCTCTGATAACTTTTAACAAATAAATCACAATAACTAACTGTCAGTGCTGTGCAAATTTTGTAGACAAATTCTCATTTCAAAATATTATATGTACGTACACATTATATGTACATAGGTCTTACAGCGTGCCATACCCCCAGCATTCCCCTGCTTCCATTCTATACTCATTTAAAAAACAATTAATTCCAGAAAATTCGAAAAGTAAAACAAAAAAAAAAAAAACAAAAAAAAAAACTTAAAGTTTCCATATCAACCAATTTTAACTCTGAATTATTTTCATTTTTATTGTGCAGTTAAGTTATAATAGCTTTTACACTTTACTACAAAAGTGTTTATAGGAAAATCAAAATAATATTCAAATATTATCTGATTACACATGTGCACGAGATACATACATTATACAAAGTGCTAGGAAAAATTTCAATAAATATTATTTTTGTGTGCATTCGTCTAGAAAACAAAAATGACAGGAATTTTGTAGTTTTCTTAAAAAAAGATAAATTCTTATAACCACAACGGAAGGATGAAAGAATATAAATTTTGTTGTTTGCTTGACACCCGCTCGTCCTTCCACCGCACAGTTTGGAAATTTTACGCTAAATAAGTACAGTCGCGGTAAAGGAAAAAGTTTATCGCGTTAAAAAGAAATTCGTAGATGTTTTCCCAATGGAAGTCTTTATAGTCGCGTAACTTTGGCAATACCAATCCTACCAAGCCGTGTTAAGCGTTTTCTAAACGTAAATCTTTTGATGTTTAGTCATCGCACTAGTTGGATACGGATTCACACAAACGTTCGTTTCTTAATAACTTTAAAAAACTATTCGCTCATAATACATAATTTATAAGAAATTAATTCGTTCGGCACATTCGTCTTCGGTAAATAACAGCCAATAGAAACACTATAGTCGAATACGGTCCACCATTAAATACCATACACCATTTCGCTTAATATAGCTAATCATATAACGAGTTTCCAAAATGAGTTGTTCAAATAAGTGGTCCGATCCGAACCTTAAGCCAAAACACATCTCTGCAGCAAATGAAACACCTCTAAAATTGCCACCTTTGTAGTGAATATAAGAAAACAAGGCAGACAAATTGACGGACGAACAACCAAGCTTAGAACGATTTAGAAAGTAATTCATCTCTTCAGTTATTCAAGTAAAGAATTTTCCAAATAAGGTGTTAAAGGGGTAGCGGCGGAGAAAGTGTTCCATTCCGAACGATTTTTAATAGTGTTCACGCTTGGACGGAAAGATGTCAGTGTGTCAAACAAATCAAAACATCTGCAAAATTTGCGACCTGTACTTTGAATATAAAAAAACGCAATGGGCAGACAGAAGACGGACTGACAAGCTTGGATCGTTTCAGGAAGCGATTCTGTGAGTTGTTCGATATAATGAAATGTGGATTTATCTAAGGTCTCTCCGGGTGTTGCGTACATTCGCACAAACTTAACTTAGCCTTGTACTCCAATTGGCGGAGGGTGTAAAAAAAATGCATGATTCAAATGCAATTTTACGCAGTTGCTCTCGTAAATAGACGTAATTCATATTCAAAATCTTCCTCACCTCAGCTAACGATTCTTGCCAGTACTACGCACAGTAATTGAAAAATTGCAAGAGTACACTTTGAAACGATTATAATTCTTATGAAAGACATCTTCTCATCTTTCTTTATTTATCGCAAATTAAGGATATTTTTGAAAAGATCTTTAATAATACAAATTCCCAAAATTATGCAATAAATTTCCTAAGAAAAGCATATTTTACATTTTCTTGAAATGTAATTAAAAGGCATTTTAAAGAGAATTTTCACAATATTAGATAAAATTTAAAGTGTAAGTACGGACACAAAACGCATGAAATTATTATAATCAAATTTTACACATTTATGCACTTAAAGACAATAAATAATAGTAAAGGGGTTGGACGTAAAGGGACAAGAAAATAATACAAAACATCAATAAAATAATAAATTTCATTTAAAACGTTAAGAATGAATGAATGAATAAATGGAATCATATTTAACAGTAAGCATAGAATAGCAAACGACGGTAAATAATACATTTATGGATGCAGATATGTATGCACGTATGCAGGTAGATAGGTATTTATGGAGGCAAACATAAAATATCCTTTTATTAAAGGATTATTATAAAACAATAAAAGTAAAGATTGGATCATTGAAAATAAGAAACTTTTCATTACATTAAATGCTCTTAAAACAATGCGCAAATGTCCGTCTATCTATGACCTATTATTGAATCGCTTGAGATTGCAAAAACAAAAATGGAAAATTTAAACCTTATATATATATATATATCAAATGGAATCATTCCAAAACATATTTGATAATAGGTATAATCACGAGCCCGTAAACATAGTTACAACATATTAACTCTGGAAGAGAACGAAAATGTCACTGTTTCTTACCGCAGATAATCATAAAAAGTGCATCCTCTATGACAATATAAACCTGTTGGAAGCAATCTATTGTGACAAGCTCTCATTTACCAAAATCGTATTCAAATTGATGGCAATCCATTAACGCTCGAAATTAATTAAATCTTTCTAGTGAAAAGGAAAGCATTTCTTTTAACGCAATTTGCTTAATTCTCAATAACCTAACAACAAATTTTCGAAATTTTTTTAAGCAGCAATGTGAAAATCACGCAAAAGGATAAACAATGAAATAAAACGTAAATATGTATGTGTAAGGGGGCAGCTGCAAGCAAACAACCTAAAATATGCTTGCTTTTATCATATGCTTTCACATACGAGTCCTTTGCAATTGATATAAGAAAAACACTGACGCAAGTATCCGTCTAATATAAAATTGTATCTATTCGAGTGTTTGTATGAAATTTGCACCGGTTTACGTTTGTAGTGTAGTCTCGACTTTAAGCACATCAAACTCTTTTTCGAAATTTTGTGTTTGTATTAACTCTTTATGCATATGCATGTCATTGACACATACATACGAATATTATTTCTATTGTTGTTATTGATGGTAATGCTAAACCGAGCACATGTTAAAATTTGTTTTCTACTTGAATTATATAACTGAACATTAAAGGCAATCGTACATTGCGGACCGCACCCGACCGCAATGAAAATGCCAGTGCGAGCAATGGTCAGAATAGAAATAGTTATAGTTTTCTATAAATATCTACAGCACATATGAATATTTTCATATTTTGTGGATTCGTTTGAGTGTTGTTTACGATACAAATCCTTGTTTAACAACAACATCGACTAAAACATTGCTAATAGTTAATGCTTAGTCCACAACAGAGAGCAGAAGAATACAGAAGAACACATAGAAGATTTACATATATGTACATTTTAAAATTTTAACATCAACCCGTAAACAACAACAGAAACAAACAGAAACAAACAAAAATATTCACTATTGCACATGTACATAATTATAATTATAAGGTTAGATATTGAAAATAAATTCATACAAATTCACACAAATGCTGCCAAATATAGAAAGAAAGCGGGGAATGGAAAAGATTCCAGATCTGCACAATTTAACTAAATATACACATCGTGTACTATATAAATGTACATGAACATATGCACATATGCTATGTACGTTATTTGCATGTGGGTGTATGCATAAGTGTCTAAATATTTAACATTATTTGGTTTCCTTCCTTCTGCTTTCTTTTTGTCTTTGGGTTTTTCTTTTATTTGTGCTTCCTTCTTCTTCTTCTTTAGTTTTAGCCCATAATAGTAATATATAGATCTAGACCGATTCTAATCTCTTCTGAGTGAAGTTTTATGCACCAACACCTTTAGCTTTCGTTAGTTTATTTATTCGATTAAGATTTAATGGAAATTTCTTCATAAATCTAACGCAAACATTGCATTATGTATGAATTTCTGCTTAAACAACATAATGATAATGTAGACATACATACATGCATATATATACAAACACTGGCTCGTTTGAATAAATCTCGAAAATCTTATTTATTGACCACACCAAACAGTGCTGTGGCAACCCATCCTTCCTTCCTTCCTTCGTTCCTTCCCTCCTTACTTATCATTCGAATCTCGCCCTCCGTTTTGCTTAATAATAATAATAATAATAATGCCACTGCTTGTGTGTTTTCTTCATTTACTTTTGGCCTCATAAACAATTTAATCATTGCTAATGTAAGCAATAATTATTATTTATTAATAACATAAATGTTACCTTCCACATGAATTATGATTTTCCAATTTTTGCTATGCTATTGAATGAATTTTTAATAATAATATATTAAATATTCCAAGAAATATTTAGAAGAAAAAGCAGTATTTAACTCTTGCCAAAAGCCATAGGATACGTGAATAGATGTGAAGAAAGAAAGGGAAAAAGCTTATAACACTGAAACAAAGATTGTCTGCTTAAATGTCTATGAGATACTACACAAAAAAGTATTCAGCCTATTGCTAATAAAATATGCAACCGGACTACCTAAACTTCAGCTAACAACTAAACTTCATTTATTTTTCAAACTCATTCCCACTTAATGTTATAAGATGCTTGCATGCATTTTGATCATTTTTTTACTTGAGTAAGCCATTTATTGAGAAAAATAATATATATTAATAAGAATATTTTCCATCTCTTTCTACAACTTTTTCCCAATTTTCTGGGAACATGATGAAACCGTGTCAAAAGAACGATGTTGGTTTGGCAGCGATCCAATCATCGACCTGTTTTCGCAATTCCTTAGCGTTTCGAAACCGGACACATGTCTGATCTGAACAAGTAGTAACGAGAAGGCGCTATGTCTGCCGAGTACGCTCTCTACGGCAGGATCTCCCATTCGGGCTGCATGTACGCACCCTTGACAACTCTTGTAAAGTGTGGCCGAGCGTTATCGTGTAAGAGGATGACTTTGCCTCTGTTAACCACTATTGCTGGTCTTTTTTGCAACAATACATTGTTCGATTTGATCAAATGACGTCGGCAGACATCTGCAGTAACAGTTTCTTTCGATTTTAGCATACATACGTAATACACTACACCTTGGTGATCCCATCATATGCACAGGAAAACCTTACGATCATGAATATTCCACTTGAGAGTCGATGTGGATGGTTCTCCTGGACTAACCCATGACTTTCTGCGCTTGATATTGTCGTAGAAAATCCACAAGACGCACAATATGCCACAGAAAACTCCTCTTTTTTTTTTTGCCCTGTAACCAATAAAAACGCAAAACTCATATTGTTCGAGGTTTTGTGGTCCTCCAGGACGTCCTTTCTCATTGACATCAAAAGCACCACTTTTAAACCGTTGAAACCAAAACCGACAATTGAGATATAATGGAGCGACATTACTTTAAGCTTCTAAAAGTGCTTGATGGACGTCGGCAGCAGATTCCTTTAAATCACACAACAAAAGTGATGAACGTCGAAAATGCAATTTTGAGCGTCCAGTGATTAGCGGCTGTATACCCTGAATAACTCAATAATACTAAATGGGTAACTTTTATCCTTGTTTTGTGAAGTATTTAACAGTGGTACTTCGTATTACTTCACCATTTTCATCAATAAATATCACTGATCAAAATACCTGCAAACACCTATTGTTAAGAAAATTTTAAATTCAACTTTTCTAAACCCATTATAAAAATATGTTTGTTTTTCTTTTGCTAAACATAAAAAAAAAATATTTTCATTATTAATGATAATACAATACAATAAAATATGAAGAATTTATCAATATTCACAATTTAATTAAAATTGATCATTTAATGTGCGCCTGTATATGTAGTACTAAAACACTTTAAATGTTCATATTTTATATGTGAATAATCTTAACCTCTGCTATATTTATTCATACGTTAATCAAAATCATTTATGCTTAATTGCACATATATTGAGTAAAAACAAGAAGTCATTACAATTTTATACACTATAGGCGACCAGGCCTCTTGCAATGAATTCTAAAAGGGCGCCATCTAATGTTCTTGAAAGCAATTAAAAAAGTTGTAAACCATTCTGTAAGGAATAAACAAACTGGGTTCAAGTGGGAAGAGAGAATTTAATTAGTTCCTTAGGAAGTGAGCGTAGAATGCATGTAACTTCAGTAAGTAATATGAAGATTTTCGCTAATTAAAAAGCAATCAATAAATCGATTAATTTGACTTTTAGAGTTATTGTAAGAGAAGCAATTTCTTTCCTCTTTTAAACAAAGTTTTCTGCATCTCAAGAGACCAACTGATAAACTGAATGGAGCGAAACATAAAAGCTGAAGATCTTGAGAGTTTTTGGTCTCGTAGGAAAAGTGCGGCAATTTGAAAAGATTGATGGACGAACAGATAAATTAATCATTCAGCTTATGCGGCTAACAAATTCTTTACTTAAATGTGCTTAAGGGAGTGCACCGCTGTAACAGTTTAAAATAGACGACATTTTTTTGATGGTAGAAAACCTTGTAGATTCATAATATCGGCGGACGTTGCCTGCAAGTACCAGAGAAGAGAATATTTTTAGAAATTATTAAAAACTGGCAACGCCATAGTTATAGTTGCAGGAGCTCAGCGGGCATGTTTCGGTCATGTTTTACCACGCCCACAATTACCTCTTTATGTCATTCTTGACTAAAAGATCACTCAAGTCAATACAAAAAATTAATCAAGAAATTAGTCCCAAAATCTTTCTATAAAAATAAAATTATTCGCACTGTACTGATGTATTATTGATTTTACGGGCCCTTTAAACTGCAAACTTAGTCAGGTACTGTCCCAATTTATAATATGTATACTGTAATGGGAAAGAAAATCAAAAAAAAAAAAACAAACTAACTCGAGCAGTTTTATGCAACAAATAAATTTGTATGCATATAAATATGTTGATCGTTCATATATTTAACGATAAATATACAATTAATTGGTCAACTATTAATGTTACATTATTCATTATTGTGAATTTTTCGAGAATCGTTTTATATATGTCTGCTTACAATTATTATAAATTCATGCGTATTTGTATGTGGGCTATGTATATACGTATGTATGTATGAACTGATAATTATTTAAAACGATTTTTAAAGGAATTTCATTAAGCACACATACATACATACATACATACATACATGCAGTTATGCCTGCATGAATATACCATTGCATCTGTTTATGTGTGTTGTCTATGCGATAATAATATAGTTAATCAATTTCATATAAATCGATGCAAAGATAAACATGAATTTATTTTATATGAATTTGTTAAATAAAATTATTATGATTATATGTTTTTGTTATATCATTGAAACATGCTGCAGAGACTGCAACGTGAACTAAATGCAATAACGAACTCACGCATATATATATGCATAGGTATATCCACAAAACCGATAGTCATTTATTGCAATTCGATTATATTAACAAACCAAGCACTTATACAAAAGTACGGCAAATATTTATTTACCCTTTTGGCCATCGAAAAATGACCTATGATTACTTTTCCCTTTCATTTGTGACATTGTGAGAAGGTTGTAAAATGTCCTTATCAGCATCAAATTTTTTTTGGCTATCGATCACTGTGTCACGTAACCCTATTCACTGACTTCTCATGTGCTAGTATCTGTAATTTGGGGGAAACAGAAAACAGGATTTTCTTTTGCTGAAAAGTCAGACGATCCTGTTGCTACTGTGTTCAAAAAGAAAGACCAATTTCCCTATGCATTAATTCAAATATACTTCGTCGCATTCAAAGTAATCGTCAAACTTAGATAATATTCCGTACTAACAATTTGACGGGGGGGAGGTGGGGAATTCGTGGGGCATAACACCACGATAATCGAAGAAGGCTACTTTGATTTTTGACCGATTTTGGAGCAGTTTTTTCGCACTTGGCTCACATTTTGTACAATATTCGCCCGGTTGATCGGCTGTTTCAGCGCCGTGTGCATATATTTTAGTCTCGATATCTCCGCGCAATTTAACTTGAAAATTGGCCTTAATTTCGGTGACGTTATTTCATATTTTTAAAGATCTTAGGGGAAAAACATGTGCGCAAGTCACTAAATTCCATTCTACTTGGCATCTGCCCGTTTCAGCATAAGTTGAATATAAAATAGAGCAAAAAAATCTTCTGATATTTTCCGACATTTTCTCCGTTAACTACGGTGAAACTCTCAGTCCTCCTTAACTCTACCATTACATTATACCACAGTTGCTGGTTGGTTTTCCCTATGTTGAATTATTTAACTATAATTATTCATTTAATTTAGTGTAGATTTTGAAAAATAGTTGAAAATAATATGGAAATAGTTATTTTTAAGTCAATATTATGCCAATGAACTGTGACTTCAATCAAAACTACCGTAATACATTATAATCCTATCTCTGCTATTAACAAAAGAAAAACTAAGTTCGTCGATGCACACGCTACATGTATTCGTGTAAATAAGCTTCAAAAACATGAACAGTACACTTTTAACCGTCGCAAGGCTTTGTCTAATTTGCGGACATAAGATCATAATATACAAACTAATTAAATGAAAATGATTTTATGTTTCCAAAAATTTTTTTTTAATATAAAAATTAAGTATAACTGGATTCGTTAATTGTTCAACATTCCGTATGCCCAAGCTCGACTTTAATTCACAACGCAATAAACACAATCCTTTGCACTGTCAAGTGCCTGCTAACATGCCTACTGTCGGTTCAGTAGTAATTCGTAACAAGCCCAAGTCTTGTCTAGGAAGGTTAAAATGGTTCTTCTTTTTCTTCAACTTGCTTTTGGTTTTGTAAAGACCTTTGCTTACATGCTTGCATACGAAAAACTTAGTTAAAATATTTTCTTCTAAAATCACTGCACACGCGCTTGTCTCACGTATTTTTTGCGCTTTTGCAAAAAACCCATAAGACAATAGAGATATATAATGCAAAATAACTTTAAAAGGAAGAACAGATGATGATTTATAGATGATTTATACCGAATAGAGATGTGTCGAAAGCAACGGCCTAAAGTATACGAAGAAATAAATTCATTATTATCGATATTAATATTAAGCGACACTCATAGAGACTTTGTTGTGAAAATTCAGATAAATGCAATTTTTACTAAAGAGTAGGAAATTTCTTAAAATATATTTTTATGGTTAGCAGTCAGTAGCCTATGCCGAATATGAGCAAACTCTTTTTTTAGTTTTAATTTTAATGTTTGTCTATTTCAAGTCCAAATTTTCACACATTTTGCAACTAATGAATGACTTATTCACATACTGCTGAGTTTACTATTTTTTCTCATCTTTTTTTTGTAAACAACTTTTTCTAATTGAACAAATATGTATTCGGTATCGATGGAAGCAAATAATGGCAGAAAAACTCGGAGTATAGTTTAACAAAAAGGCAATTATGAAGGCTATGTTCATATATGTGCATATATATATATATATATTGTATATGTATGCGTATCTTCGTTACCTCTGACTTTGCTCAAATTCAAATTCACGATGAACAAGTCAACAATGATATAATGTGCGTTGCAGTGCACCTACACGGAGCAAGTAATAATTTTCGATTCGAATTGGCTTTGCTCGAATCTTGCCTCCAACTTTGTCTCATAAACAAATACTGAGTGAGTCAAAGAGAAATGTTACAAAGATGACTTTAAAAACTCACTGCGAAAACCGACTGACTTACATTTTCGCTCCTAGATATTCTGCAGTGATATCACAATGGCTTTACAAGAAAGAAAGGAAAAACGCTTCGATCAATCGAGGTTTCATCGATGCGGTACGAGGCTCTGTTAAGTTTCTGCGGATGTATACAACACCCAGAAGGATTTGAGAAAGACTCACATGTTATTAAAACGATCAATTGAGAAAGTGATTCCGAACTTGTCTGCTTGTCTGTCCATCTGAATTCGTTTCGTTTCGTTTGTTCAATCCACAGGCCCCTATTTTTAAAGAAAACCAATTAGTGCACTCTCTCAATAAGCATAGCAAACGAGATGTCAAAAACACGATATAAGCCGTAAATATCTATGAAAAAAAAAACCTAATGAATTAAAGAAAAAAGAAAATGTTATCGTTTAAGTTATCCTTCCCTTGCTCCATGAAAACAAAAATTCTCGAAAGTTAAATAAAGATAGCTATTTATTGGAAATTTTCTATTATATACGATGCGATACGACTGCGACGATTGCGTGGCATCATGTCTACATTGTAGGATTTTCTTGTTGTAAGTTTTTTCAACGTTCTCCAAAACTTAGCTAAACAAGGCTAATGAAATGAAAGAGTTTTGTAAATATACAAATACACATATGCTAAGGATAACCTATACTAAGGATAAACTTTATTACACACAGACAGATTCCTAAACATAGCCATCTAACTAACTAGCAACTAGCAAAACTAATGCCTGGCATTTTCAAATTCATCGCTATGCCAGGCAAGTTTTAACGACACAAACTCCTCGCAGTTTGATTTTGTGTTTAATTTTTGTTTTTTTTTCTTTCAAAAGGAAATCCATACAAAATATTCTTACGTACATACATATACTATATCTATTAGGTATACGAGCAATAAATACCTAACTACATATATGGATACGTGTATACACATCTGTATATAAGAATTGTACACTTACACAAATACGCAGACATTCACAGCGACAAGTACACGTAAGTGAAAAGTTACTTACCTCTAAGCAAACAGGACATTCCAATAATTGGGCAATATGTTGCAGGCAAGTTGCAAACTTTTGCAACGATTGCTGATTAATGTTATGCTGCAAGTACAGAGAGAGAAAGAAAAGAAAAGATAAACAACAAATAATACAACGCACAAACACAAACCGAACAAATCAAAAAAGAAGAAATAAAAAAAAAAAAAAATAAAAAAACTAACATTCGAGTAAAACTTTAATTAGTTAAGGTTAGGGTTAAAACAAACCGGCAACAAAGTTAATGCTTTAAAGTCAACAACACTAACAACAACTTCAACAACATATCAAAACTTTTTCCTTAACCACTAAAATTTTCGGTATAATTTTAAATGCCTGTATACATACAAGCCCTCTCTGCCTCTCTCTTACACACACACACGCGCGCACACAGCCAGACACAAGCACAAATAACTTGCCAATATAAAGGGAGATAAATTCGTTAAGCTCAACCACAAATTAATCCATTTTGCTATAACAAATTTTATACCCAACCAAGCATCTGTAATTGCTTTTAAGCCTTTAGCTAAAGTATTTTTTACATTGAATTCTATCGAATTTCCATTAAAATCAAAAATCGAATTTTTCTAATCCTCCTCTGCTCATAGGAGCATATAATTTAAATTTCACATTCCGTTAGCAACTCATGATCACGGCAGCACACGCGAACAGAAGCGCCATTTAAGGAATTTCATACGATTAAGTCGATCATCTGAAGCCTTTTCTTACTTACTTACATAATCATTGATTAAAATGATCAGAATATTTTACGCCACTTATTATAATATAAGGTAAATATACTGCCTTCTGACATGTTTAAGAGGTCAGCTATCTCACACAAGTTCACTTTACGGTCTTCCGTGTGCACGATTATGTGCATTTAAAATTATGAAATCACGCGGAAATTTATTCTGCCTTCCACTTTAAAACCAAAAATCTATGCGATCAATTTTTATAGATCTTGCCTTCAACGTACATATTACTTCTCTCGCTCTGTCATTAGTAGCGTTCTGCAATATGCACCAGAAAAACCATAAAAGTTAAAGTAATTATAAGGAATCGTCCCGTCAATTTGAAAAGCACTTAACTCAAACTGAACTTAAAAATCACAAAAACGACTAAAATAGGCGAAGACTTGAAGAGCAAAAAGCATAAAAGTTTTCAATCATAGCAAATCTCTTTCGAAAATTTGAAATATAAAGATATTACAAAAAATATAGTTTGAGATTCTTTCTAATCGGTCGTTGACACTTTCGCAATTGACTATAGTATGCTAGAGTGGAAGAATATTCATCCCCCAAGTAATCAAAAAGTCTTTATTTTCTATATGTTTACTATAGGCGCTAGGGTTAACGTATACGTCAACTGTATGCGAGTAGATATTTTATTTGCTTTATTTTGATTTTCCCCTTAAATCATAATTGAGTGCAAAAATCTCTTCAAAATATTTTTGGGTTAATATGTTAATGGAATTTATTAAGAGAAAATGGTTAAATGATTTAAAATTTTTTTTTGCTTTTTTTTATATCAAATAAATAAAAATCTATCTGTGCAAAAATTCATTAATATATAAATATATACATTGGGCCATAGCAACGCGTAGATACATATGCACGTACGTTCTCATAAGCTCTTAAAAGAACCCCTTCTTTATGTTAATATTTATGGATAGAAATGAATTTAAAAAAGTAATGACCTAAAAAAATGAAATCAATTTTTCAATGGAAGGTAGCCACAACTTAAACACAGATTAAGAGCTATTGATAAAATAAAAGAAAACTTAAAATTCACTTCAAATTTATTTCGAGTGAATATTAATTTAATGCACGATGCTTCCGCTAATTTGAGGAGCAGACAGAAGTCTGTTTAAGAGATTACATAAACTAATTGCAAAGACACTGAGTTGATCCACAACCCATCACCAGCACTCTTCCATGAAACCGCGGTATTCTGCTTATGGGCTTATTACGATTTCCATTTTCTTTACCCGAAACTCGCTATCCCCCCTTTTTGAGACGATTATTATAGTTTCAAACTGACCAGTAAAACTGCTTGCGCCCAGTATAGATTTGTTGGAAACCACGGCATTCTGTGTATGGGCTTATTACGATTTCTATTTTCTTTACCCGAAACTCGCTATCCCCCCTTTTTGAGACGATTATTATAGTTTCAAACTGATCAGTAAAACTGCTTGAGCGCAGTATAGATTTGTTGGAAACTACGGTATTCTGTTTATGGGCTTATTACGATTTCCATTTTTTTTACCCGAAACTCGCTACCCCCTTTTTGAGACGATTATTATAGTTTCAAACTGATCAGTAAAACTGCTTGAGCGCAGTATAGATTTGTTGGAAACTACGGTATTCTGTTTATGGGCTTATTACGATTT